>VYXC01007185.1:273709-293855 GCA_013397175.1 Platysteira castanea
AAAAAAAAAACAACCACAAAACAAAAACAGAATAAAAATATTTCATCCCTTTCTCACAGCGCGGTTTATGCTGTTTCCCTGGTGATAAAAGCACAGGGCTGGCTCTTGAGACAGATGCGTTTAATTCCCAGCCTCTGCCGCAAACCCCCGCGATGACCTTGGAGGAGCCACTTGGGCTCCGATCCGCACGGGATGGGATTTTTCCTGTTAAAGCTCCCGCTTGGCCTCTTCGGCTGGGAAAAACGTCTGGAAAACCCCCTGGTTTCACGCGGGCCGTGCCCCCCGGCCCAGCGCCCGCCGCAGCGCTGGGGATGCTGCCCCGCGCCGCTGCTCCATCCCTGAACCGAGAGGCGCCCGCGGCGGCCGCGATGCGGAGCGAGGGTCGCGGATGCCCTCTCGTGGGAAGAGCGGGGCTCGGCCGCGCTCCCGATCCCCGCGGGGACGTGGGCAGACCCGCGGCCCTGCGCTCCCCCTGCCCAGAGCTGCTGCGGGTACCCCCAGCCCCCCGGACGGAGCAGCCCCGCTCTCCCCGCGCTGCAGCGCTGCCGCCGGGCATCACCGAGACCTCCCCGGGGCACAGCGTTCGGCACCTTTTATTGAGGAGCGGGGAGAGGAGCGCGTCCTGCCCACCTGCAGGGGCAGCGATGGGGGCACCCCTGCTGCCAGCACCCCTCCCCGAGGATCCCGCATCCCCCGGGCCGGGGGGGCTCAGGAGAGGAGCAGGGCGGCGAGGACGCAGGGCAGCAGGAGGTGGCCGGGGGGCGGCCGGGGGGCTCCGGGGGAGCTGTTGCACAGGTCGGTGTCACAGCAGTGGATGCGGACCCCCGGCAGCTCCTGCTGCTGGCAGTGGCGGGAGGTGGCACAGCCGCTGGTCAGCAGGATGCCCAGGACCACTGCAAAGCAAGCACAGGGCGGGAGGTCAGCGGGACGGGCAGGGTGGAGGGGATGCTGTGACAGCCCTGCTTGGGGGCTGCAGGGTTGGGTTTTGGGGCTGAACAGCCGCTCGAGCAGCCCCTGCACCCCCCGGCTCGGGGGCGGACTCACCGCTCTCTGTTTTAATGCAGAACCGGTGCTTGAAGCCCTGGTGGGACTGGGAGCAGGTGATCACCTCGGGGTTGGAGCACCCCATGTCCACGTTTTTGGTGCCAACCACGATGTTGCAGCCATAGCACTGGAGCCCAGACACTAAACAAGAACCGGAGGAAACACGGCTGGATTTTTCCAGGGGGGAAAAGACTTCAACTCGTTCCGAGCTGCTCTCTACCGACGGCTTCGCAGCGCTCCCTGCCTTGCCAAGTCGCATTAAGCCAGAGCCCGGAGCTGCCCGTCACTTGTTTACCCAGTGGGCCCAAAAATACAGACTCATCTCCCACTAGAGGTCAGTGCGAAATCAGAGATTAGCCGGAGATTTGCGCTGGGATCAAACTGTGGGAACAAGGGAGCTTTGAAACAGGGGAGTGTAAAGAGTAGGTGAAACCTCACAGCCACAGACACCACTGAGTCAGGGCTCGGTCGTGCTCAGAAACAGCTTTTCCTTTTTTCACCAAATTCCTCCAGTTTAGCTGTGCCTGTATTTGCTCCAGAGGGATAGGTTTATCAGCGTGGTTTGGTTTTCTCCCCCGGACACAGCCCTGATGTTATCACAGGGTCTATCAGGAAGGCAAACCAGCTCGGAAGCAGAAGGGAAATCCTCCTTGGGAGCATGGAGAGCCACCGTGCCTGTGACCCCGGGCTGGTGGCCTCCGTGCGTCCCCAGGGCTTCACACACTTGCACTGGCGGCAGCTCAGCCCTTCCTGCAGGGTCAGCGACTGAGTCTGAGAATTGCCACAAGGGGAATTAAGCCATTTCTCAGGTTTCTTAAAAAACCTTTAAAAAAGCCTCCAAAGGATATTAATTTACACCATCCACCTCTGTTGATTAATCAAGTTGCTGCCATTGCCTTTCCTTACCTCTGAACACCGACCCAGAGCCCTTCCCGAGCCCCCCCTGTGCTCTCGCGGGGGTTTTTGGGGGTGGTGAGCACCCCCACAGCAATGGGAGTCCCTGCCCCAGCCAAATCAGGGAAGAGGAGCCCAGGGGATCCCAAATCCCGGCGCACTGCCCTTTTGTACAAAACACGGTGACATTACCTCCATCCTAAAACCACCAGCACGCAGCTGCACGGCTCGGGGCAGGAGTGCCCCGAAATTCACCCCGAGGATAAATCACACCCGAGCCACCGGGGTTTAGGAGGGATCCAAACCGCGGCTCCAGGGCACACCCGCACCCGGGGAGAGCAGCACTCACCCTCCGGCAGGACGAACACCACGGTCAGCAGAGACAGGATCCCATGGGCACCTCCGGGCATGTGTCCGCAGAGCATGGGGGGCAGCTCCTGGGGTCACCCAGAGCTCGCAGGGTGGACACAGAGCTCTGGAGGAGCGGGCTGAGACCTCCTCTCCTCCCGGCTCTTCACCCCGGCCGTCCTCGTCCTCGGCGCGTCCTTCTCACCTGCAAACGCTTCCCGCGGGATTCGGGGAGATGCCGTCGGTGCAGCAGGGATCTGGCTGCTCCCCGCTTGCCCAGCCAGCCCCTGGCACCCAGGCTCCTTATGTCGATGTTTAATTTCTCCCTTCTCCTGTGGAGAAATTCCCCGATTCTTTCAGTTCATGCACAGACCTGAGTGCGTATGTGCTACCCTCAGTTATTTCTGTCCTATTTCCTCTGTCCACGATCACTTCCCATTAATACCACCGTGCAGCAGCTCTTGGAGAGAAATTCTCCCTAATCAAGATTTAGTTTTAAATCCACTTCAAAATCCTCTAATTCAGTTGGATTAGGCAGAAGGGGTTTGGGGAGATGTATGGTTTTACTTTTTTTTTTCCCCCCGTCTCTCTTTCCTCCCTGAGCTGCCTCATCTTCATGAACGGACCCACCGGCTTTCTGTGACATACTGTGCTATTTAAAGAGGGCAGGAATAATTTTATTAAAGAGAAGCAGTCAACTAATTTTAAATCCGAGACTTGAGATCCTCTAACAAAGTACAGCTCTGGGGATGGCCCTGGGGTTAAGGGGAAAACCTGAAGAAGAGGGAAGAGGGTTTGAGTGTGTGTTTACACACGAGAAAACAGTTGCCTTAATAAAGCAGGGAGAGGCCAAACAGAGCCAGCCCCAGGCTTGGATCAGCTCTGGAGGGAGCTGGGGCTGCCAGGAGGTTGGGAAGGGGCCAGGGGGACAGCGGAGGACAGGATGGAGCAGTGATGGCTCTACAGGGCCAGGGTCAGACCCACAGCCCCATGGGGCACCACGGATGTCACCAGCTGCAGGATCAGGCCCCCCAGCCCCCTGTTGGCTCCTCCAGCCCTGTCCCCACAAGCAAAGCCCCAGCTCTCAGCGCAGCTAATGGGACTTGGAGAGCTAATGCTTACTAATAAGTGAGCGCGACCGAATGCACAGGATTAAAAAATTAAAATGACAAATTAAGCTGCTTATGTAGCTCATCCAACAACTGCCTGCTAGCAGCACCTGAAATCCCCCACCCTGGGCACCCCGGCCCACCAGGCACCTCCTGTGCCAGACACAGCTCCCAGCCAGGCAGGTTTGGACCTAATCTGCAACAGCATCTTCATTAGCAGGGATGCTGGTTTGTATTTCACTGGGAGGCAGCACAAACTGGTCGAAGGAGGGGCAGCTACAGCTCAGGAGGGGCAGTTGGCACCTGGGAGAAATGCCCAAGTAATGCAGCTCATGGATTCAAATCCCTTAAACCACCCGCAGTGTCTCGCTTGCCTCAAAACAATGTGATTGTAACAAATGTCTGACACAGTAAAGCCTGAAAGCCTGGGGGAGAAGGGATAAAAGGCAGGAAATGGGATTGATTTAAAAGCATGCATAAATCAGAGCATTCAATAAGGAGGGGAAACTAACTTTTAATCCCCTAATAAACTCATCAGTTATCTGGAAGGGGCAGCCAGGAGCAGCCTGGGCTCTGTGGCAGTGATGCAGCAGCCCTGGAAGTGTCCAAGGTCAGGCTGGACAGGGCTTGGAGCAGCCTGGGATGGTGGAAGGTGTCCCTGCCCACGGCAGGGGTTGGAATGGGATGAGCTGTAAGGTCCCTTCCACCCCAAGCCCTTCTGCGAGTCTGTGATGCAGCAGATGTGCACATCTGGCNAAAAGCCTCCAAAGGATATTAATTTACACCATCCACCTCTGTTGATTAATCAAGTTGCTGCCATTGCCTTTCCTTACCTCTGAACACCGACCCAGAGCCCTTCCCGAGCCCCCCTGCGCTCTCGCGGGGGTTTTTGGGGGTGGTGAGCACCCCCACAGCAATGGGAGTCCCTGCCCCAGCCAAATCAGGGAAGAGGAGCCCAGGGGATCCCAAATCCCGGCGCACTGCCCTTTTGTACAAAACACGGTGACATTACCTCCATCCTAAAACCACCAGCACGCAGCTGCACGGCTCAGGGCGGGAGTGCCCCGAAATTCACCCCGAGGATAAATCACACCCGAGCCACCGGGGTTTAGGAGGGATCCAAACCGCGGCTCCAGGGCACACCCGCACCCGGGGAGAGCAGCACTCACCCTCCGGCAGGACGAACACCACGGTCAGCAGAGACAGGATCCCATGGGCACCTCCGGGCATGTGTCCGCAGAGCATGGGGGGCAGCTCCTGGGGTCACCCAGAGCTCGCAGGGTGGACACAGAGCTCTGGAGGAGCGGGCTGAGACCTCCTCTCCTCCCGGCTCTTCACCCCGGCCGTCCTCGTCCTCGGCGCGTCCTTCTCACCTGCAAACGCTTCCCGCGGGATTCGGGGAGATGCCGTCGGTGCAGCAGGGATCTGGCTGCTCCCCGCTTGCCCAGCCAGCCCCTGGCACCCAGGCTCCTTATGTCGATGTTTAATTTCTCCCTTCTCCTGTGGAGAAATTCCCCGATTCTTTCAGTTCATGCACAGACCTGAGTGCGTATGTGCTACCCTCAGTTATTTCTGTCCTATTTCCTCTGTCCACGATCACTTCCCATTAATACCACCGTGCAGCAGCTCTTGGAGAGAAATTCTCCCTAATCAAGATTTAGTTTTAAATCCACTTCAAAATCCTCTAATTCAGTTGGATTAGGCAGAAGGGGTTTGGGGAGATGTATGGTTTTACTTTTTTTTTTCCCCCGTCTCTTTTTCCTCCCTGAGCTGCCTCATCTTCATGAACGGACCCACCGGCTTTCTGTGACATACTGTGCTATTTAAAGAGGGCAGGAATAATTTTATTAAAGAGAAGCAGTCAACTAATTTTAAATCCGAGACTTGAGATCCTCTAACAAAGTACAGCTCTGGGGATGGCCCTGGGGTTAAGGGGAGAACCTGAAGGAGAGGGAAGAGGGTTTGAGTGTGTGTTTACACACGAGAAAACAGTTGCCTTAATAAAGCAGGGAGAGGCCAAACAGAGCCAGCCCCAGGCTTGGATCAGCTCTGGAGGGAGCTGGGGCTGCCAGGAGGTTGGGAAGGGGCCAGGGGGACAGCGGAGGACAGGATGGAGCAGTGATGGCTCTACAGGGCCAGGGTCAGACCCACAGCCCCATGGGGCACCACGGATGTCACCAGCTGCAGGATCAGGCCCCCCAGCCCCCTGTTGGCTCCTCCAGCCCTGTCCCCACAAGCAAAGCCCCAGCTCTCAGCGCAGCTAATGGGACTTGGAGAGCTAATGCTTACTAATAAGTGAGCGCGACCGAATGCACAGGATTAAAAAATTAAAATGACAAATTAAGCTGCTTATGTAGCTCATCCAACAACTGCCTGCTAGCAGCACCTGAAATCCCCCACCCTGGGCACCCCGGCCCACCAGGCACCTCCTGTGCCAGACACAGCTCCCAGCCAGGCAGGTTTGGACCTAATCTGCAACAGCATCTTCATTAGAAGGGATGCTGGTTCGTATTTCACCGGGAGGCAGCACAAACTGGTCGAAGGAGGGGCAGCTACAGCTCAGGAGGGGCAGTTGGCACCTGGGAGAAATGCCCAAGTAATGCAGCTCATGGATTCAAATCCCTTAAACCACCCGCAGTGTCTCGCTTGCCTCAAAACAATGTGATTGTAACAAATGTCTGACACAGTAAAGCCTGAAAGCCTGGGGGAGAAGGGATAAAAGGCAGGAAATGGGATTGATTTAAAAGCATGCATAAATCAGAGCATTCAATAAGGAGGGGAAACTAACTTTTAATCCCCTAATAAACTCATCAGTTATCTGGAAGGGGCAGCCAGGAGCAGCCTGGGCTCTGTGGCAGTGATGCAGCAGCCCTGGAAGTGTCCAAGGTCAGGCTGGACAGGGCTTGGAGCAGCCTGGGATGGTGGAAGGTGTCCCTGCCCACGGCAGGGGTTGGAATGGGATGAGCTGTAAGGTCCCTTCCACCCCAAGCCCTTCTGCGAGTCTGTGATGCAGCAGATGTGCACATCTGGCGGGGCCGGGGCCATGCAAACCCCTGGGCTCTGCATCTGGATCCGCAGCCTCGTCCGGAAAAGCGGCTCCTCCGCCAGCCGCACGCGGCCCCGGCTGGTCCTTCCCGCGGTGGGCCCAGCGTTGGGAAGGCCTGGGAGAGGCGCAGGGGCCGAGGGATGGAGCGGTGCCTTAAGGTGGCATCGGTGGGACCCGCAGCGGGATGCCGAGGGAGAAATCCCGGTGGGAACATCAGCTCCCCGCGCTGGTTTGAGGTGTTGCAGTGCTCATTTAGAGAAATGTTCGTCTGGTTTTATCCCCTTGGGATGCCGGAGAGAAAGGCCTTAAGAAAAGGGGGGAAAAACACCCGACCTCTTCCACCGCTCCCACACCTGGAACTTGTAACATTAGCGCTGATGGAACTCGGAGCGATTTGCCAGCTCCGGGGCAGACGGAACACGTCGGGAATGGGTTCCCTCCTCCCCGGCTGCTTCGTCTGCGGGAGATTCCACCAGCACATCCCGCGGTACACTCCCGGTCCCGCATAAACCTGCGGGATACGCGGTGGGACGGCTCAAACCCGCGGGATATCGGGCAGCACGGCTCAAACCCGCGGGATATCGGGCAGCACGGCTCAAACCCGCGGGATATCGGGCAGCACGGCTCAAACCCGCGGGATATCGGGCAGCACGGCTCAAACCCGCGGGATATCGGGCAGCACGGCTCAAACCCGCGGGATATCGGGCAGCACGGCTCAAACCCGCGCAGGTTCCGCGGGTCCGGCGCAAACCCCGCGCTGAGCTCCTCCCAGCGACACCGCCCCGCGCACCGCCCTGCCGGGGGCGGGACTCGAACCGGGGAACCAGAGCGCGCCCGCCGCCATCAGCGAGGCCAAAGCAACACCGCACCCTCCTCGTCACGGGGCGGGCGAAGAAGCTCCGCCTTCTGCGCGCTGATTGGCTGAAAGCGATGAATATATTAAAAGAGTAGCGGAAAGCCCCGCGTTTATGCTATTTTAGCAGGATTTTTAGGGGGTTTACGGCGAATCTGGGACTTAGAGTAAAAGGTTTTTATGGTGATTAGAGAGAGATGTCAAACTGAAGGGACAAATTTGACAAAAGGTGGCCTCACCCTATCTGCTCAGTTATGTCTAACTGGAGCTTTAAATAGTATGGGCTGCAGCTTACCCAGCGTGTTGTATGAAAGGAGAGAAGGTTAGCACTCCCCTTGATAAGGATGGAAGAGGCCCTAGTGGCCTATACAACACACATACGGTTAAGGCACTGCCACCTACTTCGTGGCATCTAACCATGTTTTTTCCTTTTTTTCCCCTGTTTTCTTTGGGGGAGATCCTTAAAAAAACAGCAGCACCCTCTTTTTCTGCCACCCAGCTCGCCTCTTCCCTCAGCCTAAAAGTTGCCGGTGAAGCACAGCCCCAGAGCAATAACTCAGCATCCCTCAGAACGCTGTTACACACTCCAGCCCCTCTCAGCTCGTACCTAACATAAAGTTACACCTCCCCTACTCCAGCCCACCCAGCCAGCGCACAGTCCTCGTTTTCAGAGCTGTGCTTGAGCTAATCCCGGCCCTCAAACCACCCCAGCCACGCCAGGCTGCACAGAATTAGAGCTAAGTAGAGCTCATGTCAATAGACCCCAGCATTAATCCCAGGTGGGATATTAAGGATTTAAAAACAACCTTCACGAAGAGCAGCTTTACAGCAGATCCTTTACATTAGGGGTTTTCTATCCGTGTTCAAGAGATTTTCTTTGTGATAGCAGAAAATTGATCTCCCTTCTCCACAGCTCTGTGGCTCAGAGGGCAGGGAGAGACAGCACAGCTGGGCAAGCAAAGCCACACACACAGGGACATAAGAAGCACCATGCCAGGAAATAGTTCTGAATCAACATTAAAATGCTTTGCTGGAATAGAATTCCAGCTTCTCCATGCTGTAAAGCAGCACAGCCACATCTTGCATTGAAGAGTTTTGCTGGCCTTCAAGAATAAGACTGCAAAAAATCATGAGTTGATCATTTTAGCAGTGAGACCAAGTCTAGACACAGTGTCCCTTCCTGGGGGTAATGAAAAACCTCCAAAGGCAGTGATATTATTAATAGCCGTTTTAGCAGCTCAACATGAACTCTATTTTTATATTTTAAAAAGAAAACCTATGCCTCATGTCTTGCAGCTCTTTTTCTCCAAGGGTTTCAAAGCACGGCAGCCTCAGAGCAGCACTCCAGAGGTCTGGACTGTAATTGATTTTCTGTTATTACCAAGCACACGAGGTCAATACAAAAAAAATGGGGTTTTGCTTCAGCAGGAGCAAAACATCCCCTTGCAGCAGAACCCTGTGAGTGCAATAAAACTTGTGCTTCCACGCATTTCTCAACAAGCACAAGGTAAATCCTGGATCTCTGCCCATCCTGCAAGGAGAGGGCAGCAGGAATCCAGACAAGGACCCAAAGCTCTCTGTGAGGGGTTGTAGCAATGTTGTCTCTGCTGAGAACACCTTCAGCTCAATCCTTCTGCCTTCATTAAATAAATTTGGACTCGTGTTCCTCTTTTTCTGCACGCTGCTGCTCCTCATCCTCCCTCACTGGAGCTGCTGCAGAAAACATTTCCCCTTAAATACGTTTTTAAGGGAAACTTCCACAGACAAGGACACTTCACATGAGCACACTCTTAACCACAAGCATACACATAAAATCCCACCTTTTTATTATGGCACATGGTATTTTTCTGGATGTGTAAATACCACATGGATATGACAAAAAGGGAAAGAAATACCAATGCTGAGATAGATACAGAGTCATGCCATTTGTAATACAGCTTCATACCATGGATTGCCAAGATACAAAAAGTCTGGGTTTGTTTCTTTTTACATTGAAATAACTTTACAGTGTTCTGTGAGTTGGCTTTAGAACCAGAAGAGGCAAAAAAGAAAAAAAAATTAAAATATGCTGAGAACAACTACAAGCAGGATTCATTTTAATGGTTAACAGAAGAACTGTAACTTTGCTCTAGAACAGCATCTATTAAACACACGTAACGAGAGGTAAGCAACTATACAGAAGGTAAAGAGATTCCACCACAGGAGTCAAGTCAGGGGCAGGAAGAGGGAAATCTGGAACTGCATGGTTTTATTTGGTCACAAAGTTTGAGCTGAGTGTTTAAAATGAAGCACCCTTAAAGATGCAGTACTCCTATTTAAAACAATACAGAAACTTCCCAAGAGACTAGAACCTACAGTCTGGAAAAAAAAAAAACCTTAAAAAATTAAAAAAAAAAAAATTAGACATATATTAAAAAATTCCACACATCTCTAGGCTTGTGACTTAACTTACTGGTACAAAGTAGACTGGCAGCTCTTCCTCAAGCAGCAACAGTGCCCAGAAGCAATGCCATCAGAAAATACAGTATCTTTGGGGTGTCCAAGACTTCTGACCCGACGTCAGAATCATCCATTTGTCTGCCAAAACATTAGGCAAGAAAAGGAGACACTGCATCTTTTTTTTTTCCCCACCACGTTGCCCAGCTCTAGCAGAGCTAAGATGTTTTCTTTGGGCCAAGACTTACAGAAACCACTTTATCAAATATTCTTCAGGTTTCCTGCCAAACTGGATTTATGGGTGTTTTTTTTTTTTAATAATTTTTTAAAAAAACATTGTATTTTTTTTTCCTGACAGTCTTTGAAGCAATCCTGGAACGTTTAACAGTCACTCTTCCACAGTTTAATTGTTTTGTCGTTTTCTAGTGCCGCTGATGCAATGATGTTTTCTGTTGGGTGACAAGCTGTGGAGATGACAACATCTGAGCAAAAAGAAAAGACAGAAAAATGGAATTATTTAGATCTGGTTCATAGCAGCCATTCCTGAGAATTAGCACCTGTGTTTTAGAACAGCAAAGCCAAGTTATTGTTTCCTTGCAGCAGAATTAAATGTTTATTTGTAAATATCTTACAACTGTTGCTCCTCTGTGAGAGGAAACACAAGCAGGAAAGAATTGAGGGCAGTAGGAAAGTGTTTGATAAGTTTCAAAATGTGGGAATTCTCTAGATTCAAGTTCTTACTTTTATCAGATCACGTCAGACACAGCTGAATCAAAACCAATGACAGTTTCTCTGTCATGGAGGGTATTTCCAACATCCCAGTCAATGCTTAGGTAACACTTCATTCTCAGAGCCTGAAAATGAAACCCTGCTGCCACTGCCCTCCTTACACTCCAAATCACTGGAATCCAGCCCAAACCACTGGATACAGCCCAAAGCAAAGGACTGAGCACGCTGAGATTTCAGTTAAAACTCTGCTCTTTTACAGGACTCAGACTGAAGTGCCCATCAGGTGACAGCTCGTGGTTCAAGACCAGGCACATGAACAGACATCTCCAGCTCACATCACTCCTTATCCTTTGGAGCTGAGCTCTGGAAGGTGTTAACAGACCAGTCAAAGTCACTGATGTTATGAGACACTTAAATATCCTGACCAGTTCTGTGCTCAAGTAAATCTCCTTTGCAAGCTGATGTCAAAGTTCTCACAGCTGAAGAATAAAACACTTTCAGTGCCCATAAAAACCCTTCATAAAAAGGAGAAAACTCCCAGGGTTCAATTAAGCTTCAGCCAGTCAAGAATTTATGGGTCTGACAGTCAAAATTGAGCGTCAGAGAGAAAATGTTCAGGCTAAGCCCTCACTTAGCCTGTTATGAGGGATATTCCATCAATAGAAACAAAATCCCCTCCCTCACCTGTGTGTCCTTGTAGTTTCTGTACAATCTCTTTTGTCTGAAGGTTCCAAATATAAACCAGGTTGTCTTCTGAACCAGACACGATCCACTGGAGGGGCAGAGAGAAAACACAGTTATCTCAATCTCTCTGAGCCATATCCAAGTGCTGTTTCTCAGTAAACATTTCACTGTTATCATGTGAAAGGAGGGAGGAGGAGGAAAACTCAGGAAATCTGCAATGGGACAGTGGGCCCACCTAGAGGCACAGAAACCTGTGAGCCAGCACCCACCAAAGGAGGTTTCCAGCCCCAAAATCCTCTTTTATCTACAGAGAGAAGCAGTAGAAACTGCACATTGATAAAACTAAATAATCAAATCAGCACCAACCTTTCCACCAGTGACAGAGAAATTGGCAAATATGCAGTACTTCTCATTTTTGTGTCCTGTGTACGTCTTCAGGCACTGCAAGGGAAGAGCCACAAGACCTTAGTGCAGCTGGGAGGGAGTTTTCTCAGTCACGGACAAACTCTCTGGGAAGAAAAGACTGAACATATCTGCCTGTGTTTCCTACCCTGCCAACTGATCTAGGGCATGCAGAGGGCAACTCTGCCCTAGAGCACAAAACAAAGCCCTAAATTTGTCCCATTATAACAGTGAGACACATCAAAGGCCATTTATTGTTCAGGAAGAGAAAAATGAAGAAATATTGCTGTACCTGATGTCTCAGGGCTATGTAGAAGGCAAGTATTTACAATTTTTTTTCTTTTCAAAGACATCTTTAGTCAGAGAATCACAGCAGAGTTTGAGTTTGAAGGGATCTTCAAAAGTCTACCATGGGCAGGGACACCTTCCACTGTCCCAGGCTGCTCCAAGCCCTGTCCAACCCAGCCTGGGACACTTCCAGGGATCCAGGGGCACCCACAGCTCCTCTGGGCACCCTGTGCCAGGGCCTCCCCACCCTCACAGGGAACTTTCTAATCTGAATCCATTCTCTTCTAGTTTAAAATCATTACCCCTTGTCCTGTTGCAACAGGCCCTGCCAGAAGTTTGTCCTCTCCACTAAAGGGCCATTAACACTTTTTGCTGTAGTACTCATATGTTAAGTTTAAAAATCACATGCAACATCCCAGTTTTCCTAAAAGCTTAGTTAAGTCTACATAGAGAGAGAGAGAGAATTAATTACCTTTCCTTTGCTGTAGTCCCAAAGTTTAAGAGTGCTGGAAAACAAAAGAAAAACAAAGATTTTAGTTCTTGGGTGGGTTTTTTTTTTTTCCATCTGAAAAGTTCCTAGCACCAGAAAAAAATTTCTCCATTCCAGAGTTCCAAAAATCTACATGGATCATTTTAGCCTGGCTTTGGAACACAGGGTTAGTTAACCCTAAAGTATCAATTTCACTGCCATGCCATTCATATTCTCCTCCATTAAAAAACACAATATATAAAGTCACGTATTATCATTACTATGGCAGCCAAAAAGCAAAACAGAACATCATCTGATACTCCAAATTTCAAATCTGTGCGGTTTTCTCCTTTTTTTTAAATACTCACTTGTCCAAAGTTGCAGCTAATATGTATTTGCCATTTGGTGAGAACTTCACAAAAGACACAGGAGGGTTGTCATCATCTACAGCAAAATTAAAAGCAGTGTTACAAAGTGCAGAGCTGTGCTGTCTCACTGACAGCATTTCTTTTCACTTTCATTTGTTTTTAACAGTTTCACTGAAACACAAAATATCTGTGCAAAAAATAGAGCCCAGACAAGAAATATTTCTGCTTACCAATCAGTGTTTTCAAGCACTGGCCTGATGCTGTATCCCAGATTCGACTGTTAAAAGCACACAGAAATCATTATTATTTGGTTTGAAGTCTTTTATTACAATTTTAACATCACAAACACAAGGGTTTGGGTTTTTTTTAAGTCTTTTTTAAGATGCAAAAGGTGTGAAGAGTGAAGCAGACAAGAAATAACCACTTACCAGAGTCCATCATAGCTACTTGACACTATCAGGGATCCATCACGATTAAAATGCACCTGTAATATTATCAATATTCATTATTAAAACCAAAGTTCAATTGTTTAAGCTCCCCTGCAAGTCCCTGTTTTCCATTTCTGATGTGGAATACAAGTTTCTTCAGAAGCCAAGGACACATGACCACACAGACACTGCTTAGACAGCACCAACAGTATCAAACCTGGGACAGAACCTCGTTATTTTAAGGGCATGGAATAGAACCTCTCGTGTAGCCCCTTATATGTTTTAAGGTCAATTTTCTGCTATTTTAAAGAATTATTACTATTAAGAGACATTTGTAAGTGTGAAATATTTATTACACGTGGCAGAACAACCATGTTAGAACAGCCACAGTTCAACACATCTGAGGCTCACAGTTTTTTCAGTGTTCTTCATTTCAAACACATTAGGAGTTAAACACCTTCTGGTTTTCCTTAATTCCAGTGAATATTGATACATTCTGAGCTCATTTCTCCTATTTAATGATTGAGATTTAAAACAGGAATGTTCTATGGAACAACCCTGCTCTGGACTTCAGTAATGGCTTGAAACAACACAAAAGCCAGAGAAATACAGGTTGTTCTCTGAGCATCAAGGGCCACAAATCTGTGTCCCAGAATGACACTCAGGCATGACTGGCACACCTCTGCACTATCCACATTTACAGCCAGGACCAAAACCCACACTGATCTTGGAGAAAATACCACTTATTTCATTCCCTCTGAGCAAACTGGCAACAACCACAGCCCAACCTGTGCACTGAGTAAGGGTTTGGTAACAGAGCACAAACCCACTCCTCCACAGGGGCAGAGAGGAGCTCTGCTAAACCAAACAAGCATTTTAGTGTTCACTCATCAGGGGGAACTTACAGCTGAAACTGGGTCAGAGTGAGCAGGCAACGTCTTGAGGCACTTCCCTGTTTTCACATCCCATATCCTCACGCTCTCGTCAAACTGGAGAGGGAAGAGAGGCACAAGGGGGTTTGGTGAAGCACCTGTTTGAGGCATTCAGGGTGGTACAGCTTAGCTATGGCATGAAATCCTGTCCCAGCTGGGTCAGAAAGCCCAGGACACACGCAGCAGTCTGGGAACACCTCCCTGAATTCCTTGTCTCCACGTAGGACACCTGCACGCTGAGGATGGAGTAAGGGCTTTTCCCTAGGGAAACACAGCAGGGGCAATGCACACCTCACCTGACTACAAGCTGTGTTTGTGAGGGAAAACACAATTGAAATGGACAGTGTGACTCATATTCTTTCGTTTAATATTGTTTTCAAACCATGATCTGACCCAATCTGCAGAGGGAGAGGTGATTAGAAGCCATCCTTTAGATAAGTCAGAATCCAGGTGATTAGAAACCATAAGTTGTATTATAAATTCTGTATTCACTGCTTATAAATTGTACTACACCAATCCTGCCTGCAGAAATCCTGTGCCATTCTAATCATAAATTAGCGTGCTACACTAATCATAATAATCTGCTAAGAAAATAAAGCTGTAATTGTAACTATGATTTAATGCCATCATCATTCTGCCAAGGATCCCTAAAGAACCTGTCTGTCCCTTTAGTGACAAGTGACAGTGTGCAGTACTTGCTTCCCACAAAGAAAAAAAAATATAAAATCACTCACTGAGCCAGAAACGATGAGGTTTGACTGAGGGTTGAAATTGCAGCAGAAAACGTAGTTACTGTGCCCTTTCAATGTCTTTAAGCACTTACCCTGAAATAAAATTCAGCAGAGTTAAATACACAGCATCACCCAGCACCATAAAAGCATCCAGAGAGACCCCATTAAGGTTAATCACTGTGCAGCACAGAAAGAAACCATCTCTAAGCCCTGTTTTAGATGGGCAGAGGGCCAGCTGCAACGAAACAGGAAAGATAAAAACATCTTTAATGATTGCAGACAAGGTGCAAACCCTTTGGGCAGCTCAGGATGATCCAAACAATTTAACATTCCTAATCAAAACTCAACCAAAATTATCCAGTTCTGTCATCAGAGAAAGGGGGGGAAAAAGCAGAAATAAGTGTGGCTATGATACAAAAAGGTTTCATCTGAGAGGCTTTTTGCTGTGCTTCTATCTCCATCATCAGGCTTTAGTGCTCTCTCAGAGGATAACAGGCTCCTCGTGGTACCCACAAGCATCCCACTCTTTCCAAGAGCAGGCAGCACAATTCATTCATCCTCACAGCACATTCACCAGCTTGCTGTAAGCAGGAACATGAGTTAAGAAGCCAGTGTTGGAGAAAATGAAGGTAAATAAATAATAATTCCTGCCCTTACCGAGCTTACATCCCATATTTTGAGAGTTTTATCATCGGAGGCAGAGACAAGGAGGTTGGAATCTGATGACCAAGCAACATCAGAGATCCCCTAAAACAAAAGAAAACAATTCTCTTCTCAGCTCTGTTTGTTCAGCCACACAGAAAAGTGGAAAACACAGACTGCAGATTGCATTCCCAGCTGAAGCTTGAATGAAAGTTCAGCACTGAGAGTCAGGGATTCAATGATTTCGCTGGGTTAAGAGCTCATCTGGCTCGTGTTCATTCTAAGCTGAGCCACAGACTGAGAACATCAGCAGCTTGTTCACACAGTTCTTACTGTGGCCACCAAACCCCGTTGTTGGAATTCATAAATAGAATGCTAATAAATTAATCTGAGTAAGTGGCTTTTCTTCATGACAAATGGCTGCTCTTTACAGTCCAAGTCCCCAAAGGCTGGAGAAGATTCCAGTGGTTTTTCTTTTGATAAATCTTCATTTTTGCTCATGAAACTTCAGCATGTAAGAAACTTAAAAAAAAAAAAAGGAAAACCAAAGGCCTTGAGAGTCTTGTGTTTTCTTTAGAACTTTGCAGAATGAGTAAGTGTTGTGTTTATGTAGGCAAACCCACAAGAAAAATTCAATCTCCTTAAAAGGCAAGTGTTTTGTTCCTTATACAAAAGAAAGATGGAACAGGACACAGTGTCAGAATTCACAGGGATTTTCACCCAAGAATGCTCTGCCCTGTGTCTGAGGTGGGTTCTCCTGAGATGCAAGGACACAAAAAGCTGGCTGGGCAGTGGGAATGCAGGTGTTCCATCATCACCCTGCACTCCATCCATATTCCCAGCCTGACCCAATATTACTCCAGCAATTCCAGGCTGTTGCACAGGACTATATAAACAAAAAACTACAAAGTAAGACTAAAGACCTAACCTTCTAGACAAGTAAAAGAAAGCAAGAATGGAAATTTCTGAATGAGGAAAAGAAACCAAAATTCTTCCCAATTAAACTCACGCAGTAATCACCTCATACTTACCAGCTTATGACCAGATATTGTTTTTTCAAACTTGCCATCATACGCTCCCCAAATTTTAATGAGTTTGTCAGCAGCTGGAAAAGAATGTGCCAGTTCAGAGGTTAATTAACAGCACCACCAGAGCTGTCCCTTCCAGGTGGAAGGAAATAAGCTAACTCTGTCTCTGCAGACCCTGGGTAGTTCTCCCTCCCCGAGCAGACCTCAGGGAAGAAGGTGATATGGAATTGGTGAAGAACAGCTTCCTACACAGCACTCTGCAGCAGCTGAGGTTACATAAGCTGCCTGGAATGCAGAGAGACTCCAGAAGCTTTAGTTTCTCTCATGACAACTTGGGTTTCTACTTTTGTTTTAGGTTGCCAGTGGTAAAAGTAGTGCTGGTCCACGGGAATGCTTGAAAGGCTTTTGCCCCAAAAAGAACAATAATTACACCACAAGCTGGATTGAATGAATGCCTGCAGAAACCCAAACATATTATCCATGGTAACTTGCAAAACAAGCCAGACAAACAAGTTGGTATTTGCCAGATATAGAGCTTGGAAAACATGTTCAGGGGAGAGGGGAGGGGGACTCTGATGGGGACACCATAATGATTTATATGGCACAGTGCACTGGTTTTATTGAGGCTGTTTGCAGTTAAGCCCCAAGCCATTCCTATGTCTGGAAGATGTTCCAGTGATTCTCACCATCATATTCAACAACTTCCAACTGCCCTTTCCTTACACATGGATCCTCTCTGGATCACTGACAGTCGCAGAAACACATTTTCAAGGCAAAGCTGTCAAGCAGTGCTGAACACCAAAAAAACCCCTTATGAAATACCAAAGCTGGCAGGAAGGGGAATTGTTCTATCACTTAGGAGAGCAGTAAGTGAAACGCTGTTTATAACAACCTTCTGCACTTCACTGGGGTAATCAAAGCCCCAGACTGCCAGCCCCCACAGGCACACAGGACAGAGCACTGGCCAGCCCAGCGTGTCAAACTCTGCAGCCCAGGAGCCCTCTCCATATTTCCCAGAGGAAAGTTTGGCCTGCAGATACTGTACACAAAAAGCTTAAGCTTCTAGTGATACAGAAAAGCACAGCCTGTGTTGGGTTTTGCCCATTTGCTCAGTAAAGAAAGCTGAACAGGTGAGGGTTCCCCTGGCAATGCAAAGACCCAGCGCTCAAAGTAACAGAACTTAAATCATCTCAAACAGTGACAGCTTAGATATCACTCTTTTAAGGAAAACCATGACATGACACCCTTCCTCTCCCTGATGGGGTAGCACTGCAGACAGGCCCTTCTCCAAGGCCCACATGTGAGTTTGAAATGAGATAAAAGCAAGCAATACTTACAGGAGCTGGCGAGCCACTCTCCGTTAGGACTAAACTTGACTGATGACACTGCCTTTGTGTGTCCTGCTAACGTGAACTTGAGAGCATAGTTTGGCTTTACTGGGGCAGGCTGTAAGAAAAATACGTATAAATGAGCTATATTCCAAATGTAGTACTTCAGTGGCCAGCTCTGATTAATACAGAGGAATGGACCACGTGGATGTTCACCATAACAGAGATTCCAGCACTCACATTCCCATTCCCCTCCAAAAAACAACCAAACACACCAAACACCCTTTCAGTCTGGGGCTTCACTGTTCCAAGCACAAAACCAAGTCACCCTTGAGATGAATTCCATCCAAGCCAGTAAAAAACAGGTGAGAATAATCCAACAGCCCAACCACAAAGTGCCTGGCACTTCCAAGTAACACTCTCAGTATTGATCTGTAAGTGTTTGCATTTTCACCCTGATCATGAATTAAACCACAGGCCTATTCCTGCATGTCCCTAAAATCCCACTTTTACCCTTTTCCACTCTTTGAAAAGGTTTCATGGTTAGACAGTAATACCTCCTTTGAGCACCTCCAGGCTTCAAAGAACCTGAGTAACTGTTTCCCCATGCCACAACTACAGATTCACCAACTCTCCAGCCACCTCCAGGCATTCCAAGGATACCAACAGCCAGCCTTTGTCATGCTCAAAATGATAAGAAGTATTTCAGTAGTGAGAACTTCCCCAAAAGTAAAACAAGCCCTTAGCACTACAGCAGAGCCTGCACTCCGTCCACTTTTCCCATAAAACCCTCAGCACGAGACATCAGCAGAAGCAGACACACGGAAAAGATCTTAATCTACAGGAGAATTCAAATCCCTGATTCTGGTCTGGCTGCTGAGTGTTCAGGTAGTTCCAGGTGTTTTTCAGGGATATTTGCTGGAGCCCCACACACACCTTGCTCTGATTGGTCGAGGAGGAAGGAGTAGATTGTGTTTTGGTGGATTCTGCATCTGGCTTCTTTTCTTCTGTTGCCATGGTTCTGGAGCTGGCAAATGAGACTTATGGGTGCTTGAAGGGGAGAATGAATGTGCTGCTTCAAAAGGCAGCTCTTGCCACCGAGAGGAGAACCGTGCTGAAAGGAAAACCTGGAAGAAAAACAAAATATTCTCATTAACTGTAAAAAAGATCCTCAGCATGCACAAGAGCGAGATTGGTCGAAGTGCAGGTTGCCAGAAACCAGTATGAAAACCCCTGTTTATTATCTATTGAGCTACACAGCAGTATTTTAGGCCTTCAGACCTACTTATGTGCAACACCAAGAACTCCAGGCATGGCCTTTGATCACTTCTTGGAAAGCTTTTTCCAAACAGAAATACAGCACAATAGCTTTGAGGTATGGCAGGGTTTTCATGTCACAGACCCCAAAACACTTCTAACAAGTACTTAGTACAGGGTAAATACAGTAGTTTGTATGGAAGATGGAAGGAACAGTCCAAGGCCTTTCTATTTTAATTTATTAAGGTAGAGAATACGGTATCATAAGGAATGCAAAAAATAACTGGCATTTCCAAAGCTTAAGACCTGACTAGATTCCTTTCACCTCAGAATGCGAATATTTTGGTGTCATATTTCCCTGCTGAAAGGTCTGAGCATCAAACTACACCGTTCTCCACCCAAGACTTCCCCCTGACTGGCAACAGCCTTGGATCAGCCTCTCCAGACTCGCTTTCTGTAACAAGACCTAATGGAGTGCAGTGCCAGGATTCCGTAATCGGGGCTGATGCTGCAGAGTGAACAAATCTCCACTGCAGCTCAGCCACATTTCAGCTCGGGAACAGAATCACCCCCAGCTCACAATGCCAGGATTTGCCTTCTAAGTGCATTTGCCACATCGCAGCTCCTTTTGCTGGTGGCAGCACATTCGGGAACGAGAGCGTTTGCTCTCAGGATCCACTGGCATTCCAAGCATCTCCTTCCGAGAGGGTGCACAGCAGGGCGCTACCAGTTGCCTGCCGGCTGTGCTCGGTGTGGGGAGATCCCAGAATCCCAGGATGGGCCAGGCTGGCAGGGAGCACAGCGGCTCATCTGCTCCAGCCGGGTCACCCCAGAGCACATGGCACAGGATTGCATCCAGACTGTTCCTGACTATCTCCACTCAGGGACACTCCACGCCCTCCCCGGACAATCTGGGGGCCACAATCAGAAAATAAACTTTCCTAACGCCGATCCTGCTCCTTCTCATCTGGAACTCATCTGGGAACTCGGGCGAGCAGGCAGCACGCTGCCAAACCACCGCAGCATCGGTCCCCGGGCCGGGGGGAGCTCCATGCCCGGGGGGCTCCCAGCGCATCCCAGCGCATCCCCCGCCTCCAGGCACGCGGTATCGATAACACCCCCCGGCCCCC
>VYXC01007185.1:293889-343177 GCA_013397175.1 Platysteira castanea
GGCGGCGGTGGGTCCGGGTCCGCCAGGCGGGGAGTGCGGGACGGCGCCTGCGCGGAGCGGGCCGGAGGCCGCACAATGCCGCTCTCTCCCGGGAGCTCTACGGCGCGGCCCGAGAGCCAAAAGAGCGGCGCGAGTGCGCGCACGGGAGGAGCCCGTCGCCGTGGCGTGGTGCCCGCCCCTTCCCTCCCCTCACTCTTTTCCCTCCTTCCCCTTCTTCCCTCTTTCCCCTGCTTTCTCTCCTTCCCTGCGAGCGCCCGCTGCTGTTCCCCGCTCACTGCGGGGAGCGCCCTGCCCGTGCGGCCCGCGGGGGTGCGGGCCGCGTCCCTGCCGGTGTGCCATTGGCGTGAGGGAAGCGGGCACATACGGAGCGGGATCGGGGGGCCGCGGCGCTGCTCCCGGCGCTCGGGGCCGTTGAGCCCGGCCGGAGGGGGTTAGGCGTCGTTGGGGCGCGTCTGCAGCTGGCCCGGTTGGATGCACACCGATAAAAGCGGCTGTGAGAGGAGCAGGCCAATTCGCAAGGCAGTAATAGCTATAATAATGTCTATATAGTATCTATAATACCCGTATTAATGTCTATAAGGTGGGGGGTCAGGCTGTTCTCCCAGACAGGGCATGAGGAGTCATCCTCAAGCTGCGCCAGGGGAGGTTCAGGCTGGACATCAGGGGGAATTTCTTCGTGGTAAATGGTGTTAAACGTTGGAAAAGAAGGAAACACTAAACATTGGAGCTGCCCAGGGAGGTGGCAGAGTCTCCATCCCTAGGGGTGTTCAAGGAGTGACTGCATGTGGCACTCAGTGCCATGATTTAATTGACAAAGTGATGATCAATCTAAGGTTGGACTCGACGATCCCGGAGGTCTTTCCCAACTTAAGTGATTCTGTGACTCTCTAATGCTGTTGTTTGAGTCATTTAACACTGTAATCCTCACCTGAGTTGAGAGGGTATCTGAGGCAAGGTGGATTTCTCAGTGTATTGTCACACAAAAAGCCCTGACTCGGAAAAGTGTTTAATTCATTAAGGCCAAACAGCCCAGTTAGAGTTAAACATGTGTTTAAGCACTTTTCTGGAGAGCAGTGGGTTATTTCTGAACCCACACGTTGCAGTCTGCTTTCAGTTAAGAGGGAAGAAAAGGAGACGTGTGTCATTTACTGGCCCTTTAACACAGGAAGATATTTCGCTTCCAAAAATTCTAGTGGCAGTTGAGAAAGGAAAAGATGAAAAAAACCTGTGGTATAGTGAAGCCAAGGCCCTTCGCCTCCAGCCTGGAATCCTGCAACAGAAATGTGGAGAATTAGCCCTGCCTTCGAAACTCAGGGAGGTAAAACACAGTTAGAAGAGCTGCACAGTCACCAGAGCAATATTAGGAAACAAATCCAGTTAAGTCCCTGGTGCTGATTCTTCCAGATGGTTTTGGCTGAAGTTTTCAGTCTTTTAAAAAATGAATATGAAATAAAATGGGAGAACACAAATCAGTTTAATGCTGTTTATAGAACTTTCTCATGGCAGGGTGTTTTTGTTTCTTTCATGTTGGAGATAAGTTCATATTTTGCCTCTCAGTGTCTGCTTTGGGAATTTTTGCCTGATATTTTTCTATATGTGTAGAAAATACATATAAATATATTTTTATATGTGTAGAAAATATGTGTATGTGCATGTGTAAAAATGCTTATCTAATCTAAATTCCGGAACCTGAAAACTGTAGCCTTGACTACAAATTAAGTGTAATCCTAAACAACCCTTAGCTTCTAAGTGTCCTTGATTTTTTTTTTAAACTAGTTTAAAGTATGATAAACTCCCTTTGGCCAAGTACCTGATTCCGTGCCAGGCTGGGTTTTTGACAGCATGGAGCTTTCAGAGACAGCACGAGCAGGGGCATTTCTTTGGGACTGCAGAACATCCTCAGGGCTCTGCAGAGATAAAAATTTGGATAAAATTTCACTTGATGGTTCTGAATCATCTGTGAGGGTCCTTCTTGCTCCCCTGGCCAGGCTTCTGCAGCTGGGATCAGCAGGANCTTTCTCATGGCAGGGTGTTTTTGTTTCTTTCATGTTGGAGATAAGTTCATATTTTGCCTCTCAGTGTCTGCTTTGGGAATTTTTGCCTGATATTTTTCTATATGTGTAGAAAATACATATAAATATATTTTTATATGTGTAGAAAATATGTGTATGTGCATGTGTAAAAATGCTTATCTAATCTAAATTCCGGAACCTGAAAACTGTAGCCTTGACTACAAATTAAGTGTAATCCTAAACAACCCTTAGCTTCTAAGTGTCCTTGATTTTTTTTTTAAACTAGTTTAAAGTATGATAAACTCCCTTTGGCCAAGTACCTGATTCCGTGCCAGGCTGGGTTTTTGACAGCATGGAGCTTTCAGAGACAGCACGAGCAGGGGCATTTCTTTGGGACTGCAGAACATCCTCAGGGCTCTGCAGAGATAAAAATTTGGATAAAATTTCACTTGATGGTTCTGAATCATCTGTGAGGGTCCTTCTTGCTCCCCTGGCCAGGCTTCTGCAGCTGGGATCAGCAGGATGTGACATCTGTCCAAACTCCCTCTCTGGAAAGCGTGGGGCTTGGCAGGCTTCTCCCTCACAAAATCTTTCATTCCCTTTGGTTCTAAACAGCCTGAACTTGGGGATGTGCCAAGTACACTGGAAAAAACACCTGTCTGAGGTGTTTGTGGGAGAGCAGCTTCCCATGATGATGAAAGCGCAAGGAAAGCCCCTGAGTGGCTCAGACTGGAAGAAGTGGCTGCTCTCAGTGCTGCTGGGGTCCCTTTGGGTGGCTGTCAGGGTGTCAGGAGCTGAGGCTGTGGCTCCTGCTGTGACCACCATGTGTGATTTTGCCACAGGTTGCACCGAGAGCAGAGCTCACCCAGTGCTGCAGAGCTGATCCAAAGGACATTATTGTTGGTGGAAGAGCTCCCAGGAACTTCACTACGCACTGGACCTGCTCTTTAGACCTGCCTGCTGCAAACCAGCTCGTGCTTAAGTTTTGTAGTGGTGAGTAATCAGACACGGAGCTTACGAGCTGTGTGAGCCCATGTTTATGTTTATGTTTTGGCACAATTTGCAATCTCAGCTCGCATTTTTGTTTGCTTGGGCCCCTCAGCAGACAGAGGAAGTGCAGAACAGACTTGCTGTGTGTTACACTCTTCTCCAGAGACAGGGAGGAAGAACTCAGGAGGGATCTGCTCCATCTTTTAGGCTTCTAAAGAGCAGCTGATCCCTGACACAGAGCTGTTTCTGGGTGGTTCCTAACATGCTGCTCTGGTTTTTTTTCCCTAAATCCCAGATACATCACATTCATATGTTTCCTTTGGGATTTAAAAACAAACACTGAACCTTTTCCAGGATGATATTTCTACCTCCCTCACTACACTCTGAGCCTTGCTTGCATCATTGCCAGCATTTGTTCATTTAAAGCTGGGAAATCTTAGCCCAGTGGAGAGCAGGTAGGATTGGAATCATCCTGCCCTGGGAGGGATGTGCACAAACACTTGGTCTAGGCATGAGGGGCCTACAGAAGTTGAAGAACTCATTTTAATGTACGATCATTGAACACTGCATGTATCAAACTCCTGTTGGTAAAGACCTGTTAAGAAACATGATTTTGAAAAGCAGGTCGGACTTCCCACAGGGTTGGAGTCCTGCAATGTGCTATAAGGCATCATACAGCACAAATTCCCCCCAGTGCCAGTCCCAGCCAAGTTAATGCATAAAGGCTGCTGATTTGAGAGCCCCAGCCTGAGTCACACTCGCTCTGACTGCCAGACGTGATGACAGCCTGCCTCTCCCAGCCACTTCAACTGGAGCAGCAGGTTCTCAGCACTTCTGTGAATCAGGAGCTTTGTTCTTTGGCTGAAACCGCAGTGAACGGACAGTTCAATACAATCCACTCACACCCCTGAAATAGTTTTAGGGAAATCTGTTTATTACTCATTGTCAGTTACAGATCAACATGTTTGAAATGTTACTATTTGGTTAGAGGATCTCTGTGCCATTCTCTGCAGTCTTTGTGAGGGGGCAGGAGGAAAAGTAAGGAAACACAGAGGAATCCTTTTGGGCTTTGGCCAGCTGAAGTCTGGCATGTTCCAGTGTCTGTTGGTTTAAACTGCCAGCTCAGTAGCACACACTATTCACAGCCTTGCTTACCTGTGCAAACCACTGTGTTCACAGGAGGTGCTGGGTCTCCACATCACACTGAATGTCCAACAAAACCATTCAGATGCAGGTAGTTTCCAAAGGAACATTTTTAACTGTGGCCAAAGATACGTAGCCGTGTTGGGCTAGGCAGTTTCCTTTTGGTTCCCAGTTCTGTGGTCATGTCCCTTTCTTCTCTCTCACAACAATTTAGACGTTTGCTCTGCCTCTTTCCATATAAACCTTAGCCCACTGTATCCCAGTCTCCAGCTCCTCCAAGTAAAGCTTCCTGCTCCCTCCTGGTAAGACACACCATGGTCAGACAGAATATTTTGTGGGCTCTTCATGCCCTTCCTGCCCATTGCAGTGGAAGCCCTTCACCTCTGCTTCACCGGATGTAGAACTTCCAACCTGGAAGAACTTTATTTAAATCCACTCTGGACCCTGCACTGGATACTGGCTGTCTCCAAACCACCATTCAGATCATAATGAAAACTCCTCTTTGCAGATGAACACTTACAAGATCCTTTAGGTCTTGGGTTGCTCAATTCTCTCCTGTCTTCCCTTCAAACAGCACAGTGCTGTGCCTTTTGGGGCTTGTAGACATCCTGGCCCTGGCTCCCCAGTCGGGGGGCTCTGCTCACCTTTTTCCAGATGAAGAGTGAACGCTGGAGATCCAAAAGCCCTGCAGGCACTGACAGATTCCTGAGAGTGAGGAGCCAGGGAGGCCTCACCAACTGGTGTGTCCGGGCTCTCAGGAGTACAAAGAATGAGTCAGAAGAGCTGAGTCCCAATTTGCCTCTGCCCATGATTCTCTGCATCATCATATTCCCTCTCAGCTTCCTCTTGAAAAACAGGAGTCATAATATTTCCTTACCTACAAAAGCTGTTAGGAGGATTATTGCATTGTTGTGAATTCCACAGATGAAAGGTACTACAGAAGAACAAACTGCAATTACTGTTTCAAACCTCTGCCCTAATCCTGTCATCCTTAACTTACTGAATAACACTTACTCAATCGAGGAAATCCTGCCACTACACTGAAGAAGATCATTGGAAAAGATGACTCTTTGTTGTAATAAGAGCATTTATCCTCTAGTGTTCAACACCCTTCTGCCTGACACTGGAGTGATCCAAGTCATATCATCTCCCCTTGCAGTGGGGAACTGTGGTTTTGATGGTGGAACAGGCACAGGTGAAAATCAGAAGCTTGCAGGAAGTACCTATTGCAAAGATGGGAAAAATTGGTGCTCCCAGCAGTCCCAAATACTGCTGGGTGCAGTCACACAAAGCACTGAGTGTGGCCCATCCTCCCAAAACTGATCTGTCCCACAGAGACAAGTATCTCCTTTTCTGCTTCTCTTGTTTTCAAAACACTCCAAGAGCAGAGAGGCAAAAAGTGCCAGTGTTTAACAGCTCTGTCACACACTCTGGTTTTGCACAAATAACATTTTTCATGTTGAAGCCTGTGCACAAAGCTTCTGAGAAGGATGCGGGTACCACTGGGCATTACAGGTTAAAAGTACTGCAACAGCCAGGAATAAATACATGGCAGGTGTTCGTTAACAAGGCATTAATTGGGTAACTGGAGGTGCAGCATGAAAGACCACAGAGGCCAATTGAGAAGCTTTGGGTGAATCTAGGATGCTCCTCTGAGCTGGGGGAGCAGGAGGAAATAAAGAGCTACTGCTATAGTTTTGCATTTTATGGAAAAGCTGGTGCTAAGGTGTCTCAGAAGAGGCAGCCTGTTACATCTTGCGCATGAAACTGTGTGACAAAATCAGTTCAGAATTTAATTTAAAGATTACGACTCTCTTTTCCTCGGTTGAAGTGCTTTTACTTTGGCTTTGGTAACTTGAGCTTAAATTGTTCTGATTTGATTTCACTGTACCTCCTAAGGGGCTTATTCAAACTGAGTCAGCTTGTGCCTGTTTGGCTAAACCATTATCTAAACTCACTGCCTTGCATAAAGAAGGCTTTAGGGATCCCAAAATATGTTTGCTTTCCTAATCCCTTGGAGGATGCAGCGGGGGTCTTCAAGCACAAGTCTGCAGACCTACAGGTAGGTGTGTGAGTGACTGGTGTGTTCCAGGTTGAAAGCTGATAGTGGTGAAATCTCTGGGGACAGTTTCCCACGTGAATTGTTTTGCCTGCTCAGCCTGCTGCATAATGAACGTGACAATTTGGGATGAAACTATCTTAACACCCACCCTGGGTGAGATAAGGCAGGCTAAGGTGTAATTGGAGACTGCTTTTGGGTTGCAGTTTTGATGCACTCTTCATCACTGTGCTCCTGAAAGTGAATTTGCAATGAGGCTCAAACTCCAATATTGAACTTGTGCACATTCACTGGGAGGTGAGTGCCCTGCTAGCTTGGAGAGTTTTTTGCTCTGACAGAGTTTCTGCTCTCTGTCTTCTCCTGTCTCTGCCTTTCTGCCTGCTCTCCCCAGTTTCTCTCTGCTCTGCTGTTGTGCTTTGTGCCTGTTGCTGGGGTTGCTGAACACTTTGCATTAGGAGACCCCTGTTCAGTTCCTTGTGGCTCTGCCAAGTCTCACATTGCAGCCAACACTTCTTTTGTTGCAGGACTTTGTCTTAAACTAAAATATAAATACTTTTAAAACCCAAGCTTTCAGATTATGATTTAGCTGAAAAGGAGTTTTTAGAGTGCATGGAGTCCATTTTTCCAAGTGTTCATAATGAATACTCAGCCCATTTCTTCCTGCCCCCTCCCTTGGAAAGCTTCAGCTGCCAACTTTTCCCAGCCCCCATGCCTAGAGCTGCAGCAGTTTTCATTTAGGGGCTCTTTGGTCATGCTTCTGATTTGGTGTCTGTGTATGTTATGGCATTCTGGAATTCCTACTCTGGTTATCCGTGTGGATCAGGCACATCCTGGAGCAGCACAGTGCAGTCTGAAGAACTGCCCTGGTTCTCTTCAGTTCTTGAATGCTTTGATGCACGTGTGGTCTTTAGATTGCCTTGAAAATGGGCTTAGACCAGAACAGTGGTAAAAAGTGCTCAAAATCCAGTCCTTCCTCCTGGTATCTGGTGTTCGGGTCACTTGTGGGCCGGGCAGATTCAGGTTGTGTTTCAAAGGGATTTCATCTCTGTCTGGCAGTCAGGTGAGCACCAGCTCATGAAGTGTGGTAGTTCTCCTTAAGAATTCCTAGATTACTTTTTTTCTTACTGCTTACGTGCTTCAAGCTCCTGCAGAGACCATGTGCTCTGGGTGTGGAGGGTGGGGAGAGGACTTTGGGGTACCTGATGGTCAAGTCAAAAGGGTCAGCTGGGAGGAGGGAAGCTCACACACTGACCTAGAGTGGAGTTTGGGTGTTGATGCAGATTTAGCAAATGTATCCAAGAGTGGTAGAGTTGTGAGCGAGTTTCTGGCTCCTAAATTTGCACAAGCCTTGCAGTTGAGTGCCAAAAAGCACTTTTTTGGGGGAGTTTGGTTAAGGCATGTGCACAATTTTGGTTGCATCCTGAGGCAGCTGCAAGCATGGCTAAGTGGAATTCTCTTAAGCCTGTACAATCTTTCTGATTGTATCATACCTCTGGAGAAATTTCAGTCCCATTGGTTGTGTTTTTCTAAAGCTAATCTTCTGGAAATAAGGTCTTTTAGTAAAACTGCTTTCACCTTATGGTTACAATAAACTGACTTATTAATTGGCATCAGCATGTGGCTGTCTGAACCAGCAGCGTGGCAGCCTCTGCTGGCACATGTGTCCACAGAGAAATCCTCTCATTCTGCCTTATTCCATATTGGCACTCAAACGTTCCCCTCGTTTATTTTCCAATAGTTCTATTATTTTTTTTTTTCTGCAGCAATTCAATCATATTTTGACTTATAACCATTTTTTGTTTTAACTTCTGTTTGCAGTTGTGGATTTGCTTCAGGACACGGGCTGTGTGGGTCTGTTACTTGGAAGTGTTTGTAACAGCGCTGATGTTTGTTGATGCTTTTATGGTAGTGTGCTGGTAAAATTCACATTGTTTCTATTGTGTACATTAGATTAATTGCTGTTGTTTTCAGCAGTTGACAATGTTATGAAATGCACCAACCAGTGCAAATTACATCGGGCTGTGGGTTTTCTTGATGGATTTTTTTTTTTTTTGGCCGCTCACTACTCCAGCGTGGATCGGCGGCGGGCTATTTTTATTGCAGCTCGTATTAGTTGTTGCGTAATAAATGCGAGAGCGCATTACCCAATGCAAACCGCGATTTAAAAAAAACACACACACACACACAAAAAGGGGGCGAGAGCAGTGGTGATTTCCAGCTCGGCCTCCCGCAGCACGCGTGTCCCCGCCTGGCTCCCACGCGCGTTTCCAGCCGCACTTTTCGGGCTCTGGTCGTACCTTGGGAGCCGCGGAGGCGCGACGCGGGCGGAGGGGGGGAAGCCGGGATTTTCCCCGGCCATGTCTGCCCGGGGGACACCCGCCAGCCGCCACCTCCGCGCGGCTCCTTGTCGCGGGTCCCCCGCCCCGAGCCCAGCCGGGCGTTTCCCCCGCCGGGGACGCCGCGTCGGGCCGCCCCGCCGCCCGCTGACCGGGGCATCACCCCTGCCGTTCCCGTCCCCTGCCCGCCGCTCCGGGGAGGGCGCGGGGCGCCGGGGGGTCCCGCCGGCTTCTGGGACTTGTAGTGCGGGCTGCGGCCGCCGCTGCTCCCCCGGCCCGGCCCGGGACTACGCTGCCCACATGGCCTTGCGCCCCGGCGCATGAGCGCTCGGGCGCTGTAGCGCATCTATTATACTGCCTTGCCGAGGATAAAAAGAAGAGCAACTGGAGGGACTATAAGGCAAACGTTGCTGGAGCTGCCGGGGCAAAGTAATCTATTTAATCTTTCCCTTTATTTGTTAGATGCTTGGGTGTGCATTGCTAGCACTGGGCCATGGTTTCTGGAGGGAGGGGGGCCGGGGAAGACGGGGGAGGAAAGCAAAACCCACTTGGGAAAGGCCAATGCTGATTTTTTTTATTTTTTTTCCCCCTGCTCTCTTCTTCTGCTCCTTCTTGTTGCGAGAGCCCCGCGTCGCTCCCCGCGGCCCCGCAGCCTTTGTGCGCCGCCACAATTGTAACAAAGCGCGGCGGGGCTGGCTGCAGCCTGGCCATTGATTTCCTCCCGGCCCCGCCGCTCCTGCCCACCCTTTTCTTCTTCTTCTTCTTCTGCCGCTTCTTCTCCATCTTCTGCTCCCCCCTCCCCTTCTCGCCGAGCGCCCGAAGACGCCCCGGCCGGGCGCAGCCGCGGCCCCGCGGAGCCCCGCGCCCCGGCGCAGGACGGGCTTTCTTTCTTTCTCTTCTCTCTCTCTCTTTTTTTTTTTTTTTGTTGTTTTTTGTTTTGTCTTGTTTTTGTTTTTCTTCTTCTTCCCCCTCTCTCGCTCGCTTTCCCTCGCTCGCTCTCTCTGCCCGCCATCTTTTGAAGGGGAAAATTAGGGGCGAGGAAAAGGAGGGCTGCTGGCGCTCTTGAAAACAAGGAAAAAAGAAAGAAAAAAAGAGGGAGGGAAGAGAGAAAAAAAAAAATTTAAAAAAAGCGCGGAGGAAGGGAGGGGGACTAGGCAGCCTCCAGCCCCCGGTGCCGGCGGTGCGCGGGTCCCCAGCTCCGCGTTTGTCGCGGCCGCGCTCGGGTGCGGAGCGGGGCGCGGAGCGGAGCCCGGCAGCGGCCCCAGCCCTGGGCCAGCGCCCGCCTGCTCCGGCCATTTCCCCGGCCCCGCCGCTGGCTTGGGAGCTGGAAAAAGGTCTGAGCAGGCAGCGGATGAGGGGCTGAAAAGTGCGCGTTTCGCGTGTTGCCCGTGTCCGCATGCATTTATTTGTGTATGTGTGTGTGTACCCAGCTGCTCCGCTCTTGTAAATATCCGGTGTTTACTAAACTTTTGCAAATAAATGGAAACCCAAGGGTTCTCTGCCTAAACTTGATATGCTTTCTAGGTGTAAAAAGAAACGCAGATCGCAGATTTATATATAGCAGTGTCACGCTATAAATAATGCTACGGATAATAAAATGTAAAACTTCAAAACTCAGCCGTCCTTCTCCTCCGTTTATACTTCTTGTTTGGGTTTGGCACCTCCCTGGGCGCTGGGGATAGAGCATTATTTGTAGCCTGCTTGGTTTCACTTTCAAACAAAGCTGTAGTGTTCAGGTCGCGGGTCTGTGTGCGTCTTTACAAGGTTGGGTCTTGCAGGGTGTTAATTCAGAATGTGTTTTCCTCCAGAATTGACTTTTGACAGCGTGGAGAGTTGCGTTCTGTGGGGTTTGGGATAAATGTTCTGTGACAGTCCCAGAGTGTGGATGTTCCTTTCTGCTGATTTCTTCAGGAGTCCAAAGTTACTAAAATAAACTTGTTTGGATGAGCAAATATGATGGCTTCACTAATATTTCAAACTTTTATATGTAGGTCTTGGGTTTGTTTTTTTTTTTTTTTTACATCTTAAGTTCGCTGACACTGGTAAATAATAGGTTAGGAGTTGACATAATTAGCAAAGCACACCTGCTGTTCCTTGCTGAGAATAGAGAAGCACATTTTTAATATGCTTGTTAATATTTTTAACGTGTGCAGTGTACATGAGTGTGCCGAGGGGGGTGTGTCTACATAAAACTAGAAGTTTAGTTTTAAAGCTGAAACTGTTGTCTTTAATTCACACAGTGCTAAGCCAAGGTATTAGAGGGGACTTGGTGACTACCATATGTGCTGCAGGATCTGGGTGACAAGTGCAGAATAAATATGCATCGATCAAAACAAACAAGAAGTCCCCAAAGCAGTTTGGTTGCTTTACAAGCGAAAAAAAGCCATGATCTGTACTGCTTACAACTCCCCAACTGCTTGAGTGTTCTGTGAATGCAGGTCCTGCCTCCTGATCTGCAGATCACAGCACTGCCAGACTGTTGGGGTCTCATTTTTTTTAGCCCAGAAGTTTAGGGAGGTTTTTAACAATACCCTGGGAGGCTCCTGCTGAAACAGAGCAACTCCAGACCTTAAAGCCTTCCTTTTGGAAAGAAGAAATGCTAAGATTGTGTATTTCTTTCTCTTTAGCGTGCACTGGATAAAAATACTCGCTCATGCTTTTTTAGTGTTTTGAGACAATGCTTAATAAAGGGATTGGGCAGGGGGTAACAGTCCTATACAATGTTCTGCATAGGCTTGATTGCAATATTGTCTCTTCAGTGCTGAGACAGTAGCTATTCCAGTGAAAGGCTTTTTAGTTGTAGTGACCTATGCATGCAGAGTTTAAATTAAGAAAGAATGCACGTGCAATGTGAAGTGTCTGAGGGTTGTTTCCAAAACTGACTCTGGAGTGCTAGTTCTGTTATCTTCAAACAAAAACTAGGCTTCTGGAAATAATATTGTTGTCATTTAAGCACCAAAGTGCTTACAAAAACTTTAGTTCTTGTCATTTATAAAGTATTTAGAGGAAAAGCATGTTGAAGTCTGATGTTCCAGCTCAGCAAGCATGCTAGGCAGCCTTGTCCTTGCACTATCTGTCTTTAAAGAAGGCTGATTTTGTTATTAGTCAGTGTCTGCAAATGCAAGTGTTTCTGTGGGCTTTGTAGCTGGTTGTTTCTTTGCACTGCTGGGTACAATGACTTAAATAACAGTTCTTAATAATCTTGCAAAGGGCGTCTTTGCTGAGTTAAGAACTGTGTGTTTAAAACTCATCTCTTAAAACGGAGTGAGTCTAATGGGGTTTTTTGGTATCCTCAAACCTCACTTGCAGGCCAGGGGTCCAGTCTGCCTGACCTGAGGGTCTCTCCCTGTGAGGCTGAAGGCAGTGCACACACACAGAGCAGTTTGCCCTGGGGAGGGCTGGGGCTTCCCAGAGTTTTCCCAGGCACATCTTTTACTTGGTGCAATTTCTGGATGATGCTGTTTAATGTTTACCTTTTCACTTCGAGGGGAGGCACTTGTGCAGTGGGGTGTGGGTTTCCAGCCAAGCCCTGCTGCACTCCTAGAATCTCACTCTTCCTCCCGGGAGTAATCTGGGAGCCTGATCGCTCTTGTTGACAGCACAAACAACTCGGGAGTCAAATCCCTCTCCTCAGCAGCAGCTGAATGATGTACTGAGGTCTCATATTTCAAAAGCTTAATTACTTTTACAAAATATATTACTCTGTCTACTTTGGTAAGCTATCAGGTGCTTTCAGCACAGGCAGAACTACACTTTGCTAAATAAATGAACAAAGAGTGTTTTGCATCTCGGCGTTGTTGATTGTTCCTCTTTAATCCTGGTTGCTCCTTCTTTGCTAATTTGCAAAATTCATTAATCCACAGTGAGTTTCCCAATCATTACCACGAGCCATATGTTTTGTTTTGTTGGATGTGGTGTTGGATTTTTGGGGGTTTGTTTCGTTTCATTTCAATTTGCCACGTTATTCTTCAGTAGCAGCCCAGAGCAGCGTTGTAAGCAGCAGAGTTCTGGGAGCTGGGAGGGAGCCATTGTGTGCTGTGCTGCTCAGTGAGCTGTCAGGACATTTTGGAAGGATCTGCGCATCTCGAGCTTTTCATTCCGTGGGATCTTACTGCGACATCGGGGTTGTTTTATCAGTCATTAGTGCTTGTTAGAGGTGAACAACTTTCTGTGGGGAAGCCTAACTCCTTAACACACTTGTTGCTGAAGCCAGTGCTGGAAGGATGTGAATTCTTCTAGAGAGCAGTGCAGAAATGCTCTGTAATGTGCTATGTTTTCAAGTAGTCCTTTTCCCATTCTTGATAAGATACTGACTGAAGAAACTACTCACCTCTATTTTGGGTTCCTTATGCACCTTTCCAGGCCTTGGTCTCTTTTCAGCTGATGTTGTCATAGCTGGAAGTATTTCAGGAGCATGGATAACCTGGTCAGAGGAGGTTTTTTTCCTTCTTTCCTGGGAGCAGGACTTTCTCCTCTCTACCAGCATCGCAACAAGCGTAGCAAAGACAATCTGAGGTGAAATTTCTGTGCTTGAGGGACCAATCTAGAACAAATTTCCCAGTCTGAACTGATCCCATTTACTGTCAAACTGAGATTTAGACCCGAATGTGATTGACACCCGTCTGCTTTGGGAATGATCCCGTTTGCTCCTGTCTTTCCTTAAAAGAGAGAGAGGCAGGGGTGGGAAAGGATTGCTGTTCCACTCTTGAAGTTTACACGTGGAGAACTTTCCTGACACAGCTGCACTGACATGCATGCAGAGCATGCACTGACACAGATGTACAGGCAGAGATGTTCATTGTATCTGACTCTCCTGTTGTAACCAAACCCTACTTGTATTGAAGAAAATGCACATTTTTCTTTCTGGTACTTTGTCATTTCAGCCACTCAGCTTATCCTTGTGTAACATCACAGAGGGTGCCTGGTTGGGGATCTCCCTTTCTCAGAACCCATCGATATGGCCATGCTGAGATAAATCTGTTTTCTCAAAATGTCCTGGTCCATTCGTTTGGCTATAAGCAAGTGCAGAGTTTGCAGTCCAGGCTTTTTGCTGGGAGGGGCTGTAGGATGTGCCTGCCTTTTTGCTTACCAGGCCTGGTTTAGGAACTGTGTTGTGCTGTGAGCTGTAGGGAAAGTGATAATCTGAGCACGAGCATGTAAGAATTGTCTGACTTTAGTGGAGAACGCTGTTCCTTACTGGAAAGCATTGCTTTTTGCTGTTCCTTCCTGGAAAGCATTGCTTTTTGCAGCTTTTCTGTTGCTGCTACAGTTCTGTTGAGGGTCTGTGAAATAATGTTGAAGTGCAGCTCTTCAATGAAGAGAGAGGGAGTGTTCCTCTGAGTTTGGAGAAAGCGCTTGCCTGAGTGGGAGTATTATGGATCAGCCAGTGTGCTGAACGTGTATTCCTTTCCCGGGCAGGAGCAAGCCACATGGGAATCAGTTGGGATACTTGTGTCCACACTGTCATGGTCATATTTCCTTTGACTTGAACTTCATCCATATGCAGGAGCTCTGAGCAGCTTAGGGCTTGTGTGCTCTAAGCCGTGGGTGCTCTCAGCAGGAGCCGTGCTGGGGAGGCTGAGCTCCTCCTGTCAGGAGCCTGTCCATCTGCCCTCAGCGCTGCTCCCTGGGTGTCTGAGGCAGCAGGGAGCACCTTCCCCCCTTTTCCACAGTCAGCAGCCTCTGCTTCCTGCATAGGGAGAGGCAATAGACTTTAAGATCTAAATTTTTCCCTTTCTCACAGACCGTTTGGGGATTTAATTCAAACTCACAGACTCAGAGTGGAAACTGCTTTGATGCTCTCTGAGGGAGCGATAGCAGCTTAACTACCACAGTTTGTTCACACCTCAGCTGACCTGGAACTTCCTTGCATAGCTGAGCAAGTTTGTGGATCTACCCAACCTTGGCGAAATCACTTTTCATCGGAAGTAGCAGACCCCATAGAGCCTTTTGTACTTGTGTGGCTGTGTTTGCTTTAAGTTAACACACGGAGTTATTCTGGGACAATGTGCTTGTTCAAACACAGGGCACTTCAATTGGTTTGGAAACAGATAAAGCCAAGCTGGTGGGAGTGTGCACAGGGGATGAGTGGTGGTCTTAAATGGGAGGGTGAGTGGTGGAACAAGTGACTGCTCTGCCTGCAAAGCTGCAATAATTCCCTTGGTGTGTGGGGGCTCTTACTCTGCCCCATTAGCAGGTCTAATGTTACTGTGGCTCAGCTAACAAGCAGTATATTTATGTCATGGTAATTCAATCCCTTTCATTTCATCCTTCATCCCCTTAAACTGACTTGATTGTCATGTATTGATTTTGAGTGGACTTTGCATGGGAAGGGTGCAGTGCTGTAGTTGTAAACCCAGAGCGTGATTTAAACCAGTGGCAGCTCATCCATTTTTACTACAGTTCTAATGCTTTTTGTCCTGAAAGTAATCAGTTTTCAAAATAATAACTTTAGTAATTTAAATACATAAAAAGAAATTTAAAAGTTAGGAAGGAGAAAGCATTGGAGCACCAGAAGTGTGCAAGGGAGGTTGCTGATGAAGGTATTTTCTCTAACAAATCACTTTGGTTCAGCTCTGAACAGTGAAATGCTTCAAACAAGTTAACAGACGGATCCGGGTCTGTTTATTAGAGTCTGTCGATGTTTGCATGGAGCTGCCCCTAAGGAGAACATCTGTAGCACTTGTAAATCATATTAATAATGCTGATATATGGCCTTGCAGAACTGGTGGTGTAAGGGAGAATTGCAGTGTAGCTTATTAGCTACTCAGAGCAGGAAACAACCTTTAAATAGGTAATACAGAGGAGTTAAGTGCCATTTGCAAGGACTCTGTATTTTATACTTTGCTCAGAGTACTTTCTGTACTTAGTTTCATTAAAAGGAGGTAATCTTCCTGTTCATGTAGCCTCTTAAACTCAGCTGGAAGTGGAACTGGACTGTATCTAAGTCCCCCTCCCTAACAGGTGTCACTAAGGACCTTTTGGGTGTTGTGGTTTATCTTTTGGAAACGTGTATTAAGAGTGCTGCAGTGTGGGCAAAGGGATAAAGCAGATGGCAGTTTTAGCTTTGCACTTTCTTCCAACGACAAGGAGTGTTGTACTTAAAGAAGTTTTTCCAGAAACCCCAGTGATGGTATTTGAACATCCTGTAAATACAGGTTCCTTGGTGCTCTTGCTACTTTTTTTTCCTTTCTTTAAAATCTGGGGCCACCATAACACTGAGAAGGAGTTAATCTATAAATGTGTGGGAGAAGGCTGATGACCCATTGCCATAATGAGAGTGGAAATACTGATATCCCCGTTTTCCAAGTGGGGGATAACAAGCCTGCAACCCGGGGTGTGAGAACTGTCAGCAGGCTGGTTTGTAGCAGAGGTTTTTGTAATTCTGTGCAGGTACAGCAGATGCTCGGAGATGCTCTGCCCAGCAGGGAAGTAGTTGAGCTCTTGTGGCTTTTTCTTTCCCTTTTTTAAGCCTTTTCTTCAAAAAGCTTTGTGTCCAATAATCTCTCTTTTTGGAAATCAAAGTGCAGAAAAAGAAACAATCATGGCAAAACCTGTTGTGGAAAGGCTCTGTGTCATTTATACACTGTATGCTGAATCAAACTGAGGGAGTTTGAGGGTTTTCCTTGTGCTGTAAAAGTACACACAGCACTGTATGCTGATTAAAAAGAGGAAGGGCTGACTTTTTCAGGACACAAATGTTTAACTGTGCAGATCACATCCTTTAAAAAGAAGAAAACGAGGGTGTAGATGTTCAATAATCCCATTAGGAGTTCTGGACTCTGTGTGGGTGTTGCCACGTTCTGCTTTACTGGGTGTACCTAAATGCTGCTGCTGTGCACGTATCAGCTGAAACTTGGGTCAAGGCCAGAGTGTGTGGGGGTTTTTTTGTTCTTATTTCAGTTAGTTTGGTTGTTTTTTCATAATTCAACTGTAATATGCTGTGTTGACCTGAAATTGGCATAAATGTTTGCTGGAGTCACAGGATGAGTCGAGTGCCACTTGCTGGACAAGTCATGCTCTGGAGAAGGAATAGGAGAAACATGGGAAGTCAGGAGACAGAGCCTCGGAGGAGATGGGTTATGGTGCTTTAGGCTGTCGTTCAGGAAAGTATTCTGGGTGTGATCCAGCATTTAACAGCAGCCTGTGGTCAATCACGCTTTCAAACTGCACCAAATAGGGAGCTTTCATTTCTGTCTCCTCACTCTATTCCTCCCTCCTTTCTTTTCCTGACTTTCTCCCTGTTTTGCTTTCTCCCAGAGAGGGTGCAGGTTAGCTGCCTGTTTCCTCTTGCAGTTTATCTGCTCAGTAATATTTATATCTGTTTCTATCCACCAATTCTGTTTCCTGAAGGAATACAAGCAGAACCAGCCCCAGGCTGACTTCTGCTGAAGCCACTGAGTGTCAGGTTAAGACTGCTCAGCATTATCATCCAGTACTGGCATGATTAACAGCCTCAGCCTGCTGCTTGTCACTGGGGTGGTGTGTCCAGGATGGACCTGTTGCTCCTGCACTTTTAGTTGGGTGGTTTCTTCTTAACAGCTCTCAGCAAGTGAGATTTTCTTCTTTTGCTCCACGTGCTGTGGCAGCTCCATTTTCTGATGGCTGGGCAAGCAGGAATTCAGAGATTCCCTGTGCCTGAGATCTGTTATAAGCAAGTTCAGGCTGAGGGAACATCAGCTTGTCGCACAGTTTGTCTCCCACTTTCAGAGCAGTTGGGGATGCTGATGTGAAGGAAGCTTAGAAAGTGGTTCAAACCCAAGTGAGGAAATGGATTTGTAGTTCTGGTTGTTCTTGAAGTATGGATTTGAATCCAAACCCAGGGGTGAGTAGAGGAATAGTAGATTCTGTCCCTCTGTGAAGTTCAAAGCAATAGTAATTCCAGAAACACAGACAGGTGGAATAACAGAGGAGGCATCCAGCAGACAGCATTTGTGCCAGTTCTGAGTTTACAGAATTGCCCAGTCTGCAGCAGTTGTGACCGAGTCTGTGGAGTCTTTTGCCATGTCCATCAGCAAGGCTTGGATTTGGGACCACCAAACTTTATTCCACTCCGTGGCCAGCTTTCATGTAAACATGGAGATTCCCCTTCTTGATTAGGCTGCAATTTTTTTGTGCTGTTTTAGGAAATGTGATGGCAGAGAAAAGGCTCTCCACGCTCCTGCACCCCTCACCCTTGTGCAGTGGGATTTCTCTGGCTAGGATCTCATTCTGCAGCACTGCTGCAGGGGGAGGATGCTTCTCCTGGCCTGGGTGGCACTGACTCCCTCAGCTCTCCCAGCTATTGTAACTGAGACAGTGGCAGCACCCACACATCCGATCAGTCTGACACGAGTCTCCAGCCCCAGATATGCAGCACTGAACCTCCTTTGTCATTTTACCTCTCTCTAACAGCTGGAAAAGGAATTGACTCAGGTAGAGAAACCACAAAGTGTGGAGAGCTTGAGTTTGTTCCTGTCTGTGCTTAAATGTTCCTTGGAAAGAGGTTTATCTTGATTGACCAATTAGTTGTACCTTGCAGGTGATAAGTCTGCAGAACCCTCTGTGGTGAGGTGCTGAGCCACAGAGACCTTGCAGCTTATTGAGAGGGGAAAGTTGCTGAGCACTTTGCAGGATCAGGCTTGAAGTGGTTCCTGAATCCCGGAGGACTGGGCTGCTGACTGTGTTGTGGTTTGCACTGTACTTCCAGAGTGCCCTCAGCCACGTTCCTGCCTCCCCGAGCTCTCCTGCCCTCCCATCCTGCTCCTGACATGTTGAGAGTGTGGATGGTATGTGGCCGTGTGCCAGCACCTTCCCAGCACTTCCTTTTTGCCTGATGTCTGTGGCTGCAGGGCTGCTCCTGCACAGGGGCTTTTGAGGGGCTGCAGCCACCCCTACAAATGCTAGGAGTTGCCAAGTAAGTGTGCAGTGCGCTGCGTAAGAGAGAAAATCTGCTCTGAAGCAGGATCTTTTCCCTGTAAATTTTGGCTGTCTGCTTTCTCCCTGGCTCTGCCCCTCATTAGGTGTTGTGGGTTCAGCCCTGTGGGTCACACAAGGCAATTCCATTGCATCTCCACCTTTTCCCTCTGGGGAAAAATGGCACGAGTAGAGTCTGCCCAGACATGTGGTTATCCCAAACACGTAACGTGCTATGCCAAATCTCTCTTATGTAAAAACCCAACACTTTTTTTTTTCCATTGCCATAGAGGTGTAATTTGGGCATCTTGTCAGAGGCACAACCACCACCATTTTCCTGTAAGGAACTGCCCATTCACATCCTGTTGATTTGGATGTGCAAGCCACCAGCTGCTCCAAGTACTCTGGAACCTGTTCACAGATCCTATTTATTACAGCTAAGCATTTGTTAACTTTTTCATGATAGGCCACCCAGTTAATTTGCTGAAGTACCTCCTGGCTGATTTTTTGCCAGTGCAGTTCAGCGTATCTCAGTCCAGACCTTACCGCAGTCAGGTCTCAAAGCCGGCTGAGCTCCTTCAGTCAGGAATCCAACACAGAGTAAGCCCTGTAACCACTCACTTTTCCTCCCTCCTGTAGCCTTTTTAATGAAACTCTGGAACTCAGGAGCTTGTACAAAACCAACATAGTCTGAGTTGAAATCTGCCTCCCATGTTTTCAGGGGACCACAAAAAGCAGGGCTGCAAGAGATGTCCAGAGGTCATTCTGTTCTCCCCAATGCAAAGAAAGGTCAACCATGTCTAATCCATTACTGAGACTGGTCACTTAAAACGGTTCTCAAAACCAAATTCAAAGCTATGAAAATGAACTTGGTTTAGTGAGAAACATCACTCCCTGCACTTGAAACTGCAGCCTTTAGAAAGCAGTTGAACCCCATCTATGTGTGACACACAGCTAAATTCCTGCTCAGACTTGATCAGAAGGTGCTCCCGTGGCATTGGTGACTTGGAGGAGAGAAATCCTCTGGCCTCTGATTATCAGAAAGTCCATCACTTTATTTGAGGTACCTAATAGTGTTTATAAGTCTTCAGTGCTTTTATTAAAGTGCCTTTAGGGTACCCCTGGGTTTGAAGGCAGCTTGTCAGAGATCTTACAGCAGCATGATTTGCAGGGAGCACCGAGAAGGCATCAAAACTGAAGACCCTTAAAATTACCAGATACTCTTGGCTGATTCCTACCTACTGATTGGGAGCCCACAGGCTCCTTACTGAGGAAACACCTGCTCTTATAATAGCCAAGGAGAGACCAAGGGTGGGAAAGCCATCTGCATAATCTGATGAGCATTAAACCAACCAAGCCAAAAGCCAAGGAACTGACTTAATCTGCTGTGATCTTTCCCCCTCCCTCATGCTGAGGTGAGCTCAGGACACAGTTGCATCTCCCAGTCTCAGGATGTTATTAGGGCGGTGCTCAAAATAATATGCATGAAAAGCAAATCTCTGATGTGTGGAATTAATGATTTGGGAGACAGCAAGGATGGCTGAACGGACTTTCAGAGTGCTGCAGTGTGCCACAGGGGCACTACAAGCCACATTCCCAGCTCCTGCAGCGAAGCCAAGTGTAAATGTCTCATCCCAGTGTCTTGAGGGGGTGGCATGTTGTGTGTAGTGTGTCTGTCTGCCAGGCCGGGGTTGGCTGGTGAAGCAACTCGTCTGTCCTCAAGCCTTGCTCTCAAGTTGCACATCCCTTGAGTTTGAAGACAGCATCCCTGCTGACATGTTAGTAGGTACTGAAAACTGCCTGAAGTCCAGTTCCTGTGTGGGGCTGGGAAGGGAAGGCAAAGGAGAAGGAAAAGGACATCCACCAGCTTGGTTTCCTTCCAGGGAGACTGGAGGAGTGCTGGTGTAGCTCTTACCTTCCACAGCCATAGAATGAAATGGGTACAACCCTCATTAATGACCTTATCTGACTTGGAGGTTGTATGGAGGTTTAGTAGTAGTGCTGAACCTCTCCTGCAGAGAAAGCCTGGGCTGCTCCTCTGACAGGGGCAGTAGCACATGGTGGCAAATCCGACCAAAGTTGCAGCTGTTGGGGAAAAAAGAGACTGGGAATCAGCTTTGGTGGCTGCAAGGAGCCAATGTGGGGAAGCAGTGCTTGGAGGACACTGCTCTGACTGTCCTGCTGTCAAATTTTGGGTCTGGCTGCTGGCTGAGGGGCTGTGGGCAAGTCAGCTCTCCATGGTATAAAGTGTGGGTTGAGCAGCAGCCCTTTGAGGAAGGAACAGGGTCTTTGTGTGTGCAGAGTGTCAAGTACCAAGGGACCTTGGTCTGTGGCCAGCCTCCGTGTGCTACTATAATGTAAATAATAACGTGCAGATAACAACGAGGTCAGGGAACATCTCAGACTTGATCATTTTCCCCGATGGGAAGATTTATGTGGCTGTTTCTGGCCGGGCTGGAATTGTGCCAGATTTTGATCAGTGTCCAAGTAACCACACAGAAATACTATACCAAGGGGGGAAAAAAAACCCAAGGAGCTGTTGGACTGCCAGGCTCACATAAAGCTTGCTGTAAGTTTGCAATCAAAACAAACACCAGCAGGTTCTGCACGGGGGCAAAGCATCCGTTAAATGCTGGGCACTGCCAGAGGAAGTGGCAGAGCCGTTGGCTGGAGCAGCAGGAGTGCTGGCACGCTGCACGCTTCATGGGGCTTCAGAGCTGCTTTTAAAATAGTCCCCACCACTGCAGACAGTAAAATGTTATCCTGCTAGTGCAGGGAGTTATTTACATGTTTTCTCTGTGCCAACTGTCTCTCCACTGACTGACCCCCGTGGGAGAGACTCAATGGAAGAAAAGTTTTTAAAAAGAAATCCATCCAACCTAGGCAGGTATTTTTGATGCCTGGTTTGCCACACTGAGGTTGCAACTTAGCACAAAAGGACTTAAACTCCAGAGAAGCAAGGTTTCTTTGAGGTTTTGGGGTTTGCTTTTAATTACTGTCTCAGACTGAATAAGAGGGAGAAGTAGCATTCAGTCTTCATGTGTGACAGCACTTAAGGGTGTCTTTTAAATTTACAATACCAAAACTACTTGTGCAGACAGAGAAATCAAGAACAGCTCCTGCTACTTGAACATTATAGGCCTGAGGAACAGGATAAGTAGTGATTTAAAAATTAAAATTTAAGAAGCTATTACTGCAGGGCTAGAAGAAGTCTCACCTTAGCCCCTCACTGGAAGGTGCACATGATGTCTGGCTTTGGCAGTCTTTGCTCCAGGCTTGTACAGTACCTGGAACAGTGATGTCCTGGGTCACTGTCCCTAATAGTTTAAATATTTATTGATACCAGTGCAGTTTGGGTAGGTGCTGGAGTGCTTAGACAAGAGCTGTGTAGTTCAGTTCTACCTATACATATGGGACAATTTTTAGAAGCTTGCTTGTTGTGTGTCTGTGGTCTACTAAAGTGTCCTCTCGGATGATTTGTGTGGTAATTTGGGATGTCAGATGGTCAGAGCTCTCACTTCCCTCACTTAATAAATGATGTCTCACATGGAGTAGATTTCTCAGGCATTAATTTATCTTTAATTCAAAGGCATTGACTTTTGGACATCTTCAAAGCATTTTCACCCTCATCTTCCAGATTCCTTGTAGTCCTGCTTTTTAATTCTTTAAAATGATACCATTTTGAGTCTTAAGGAATGGCTGTAGAAACAAATTTGTAGTCTTAAAAATTACAAAGTGATCCAGTATCAAAGCAGCTTCCCCAGCAAATGGTGAAGAAGCTGCTGGACCAAGGGTTAAAGGTGCAGTTAAAGCTTTATTTATGGCAGGACAGTACTTCCAGTGCTGCCAGATAGTCCAGGTAGCTATTTCTGTCTCCTGCAGGATCCAGCAGTTCAGTGCCAGTGCTGCTGGGAGGTTTGTAGCCACTTTTGGGTGTAAAAACCAGCGAGGTGGAGCATGGAGGTTAAAGAGGAGCAAGGAACTGACCAAGTTGGCTGTCATGGTTCTGCCCCTCCTTCTTTGGGTAATGTTCTTAATTAAAATCCTTTCTGAGTTGTGTCACTGATGACTGTTCCATCATTTATGTGGACTGTACAAGCCTTGTTTAAGCTCGAGGATCAAAATGGCCCCGTGGAGAGGCAGTGCCTGTCCCAGAGAGTTTTCTCAGCTGGGTGGGGACAGAAAGGAGCTCCCACTATCTCTGTGGCACAGATGGGGAGCTGTGGGGTGAAGATACTGAAAGCCTTGGCTGAAGTCAGGGAGAAAGTCTGAGAGAGGTAGGAGCTATGGATCTGTGGTTTGTTGAATTACAGTTATATAAATTAATTAAAAATCCTTATCAAATTGGAGTTTGAGAGGTAGGACATCAGGAAATTCAAATGAAAAGAGAATCATGTTTAGCCTCAGGTTATTTAAAGGGAAGACTTAAGTTACACTGCATAGTTTCAAACTTGTGACCCAAATGCTCTCTTAGCAGTAGGAATTGCTCTCTGTGGGTGTTTTATTTCCCCTCAATCCTTGCACTGGATTCAGTTTGTTAATCAAGAAGACAGCAAACAAAATGCTTCAGTGGTGGTCACCAGGGGCCTGCAGCCAGTGTTGCATACTCTGGGATGATGGATGTTGCTCAGAAACCTGAATCCATGCAGGGAGCTCCCCAGAAGGAGACTGAGTGAAACTTCCTAATGACTTTTTTTTTTGTTATTTCTAATTCTTTGTCTATTTACCCCCCTCGATCTGAAGATTGAATTTTGCAACATTTCTGCTGCTGCTTTGACTTGATAGAACACCAGGAGAAAATGCTTCCCCGGTGTCTTCCAAATCTGAAATCCCAAGTAACATTGTAGTTTTGAAATTCCTTGTCCAGAGTATGCCAGCATCCCTTTTGGCTGCTTGGTGATCACTCTGCCTGTCAGCAGCAGCATGATCAGACGAGAGACCATCCTTTTTGAACTAAGCTGGGTTCCTGAGTTATCAGAGAACAGGGACCAGAACCCTGATTCTGGATCCATACTTAAATCCAAGGCACAAGAGAGTCCTACAGTCATTTTTCTACATCCTTGGAACACAGTGGGTGTTGTGAACAAATGGTGGCAGCATCATAACTGGACTTGTCTGTTCCCTGCACAAATAATCACACGTATTCACACGGGGTTTGAGTTAGGTTTTTAACTGCTCCCTCCCTCTCTGCTGCAGATCTGGTTGTTTGTACACAGCTATTTTGGTAAAATTTCCCCGAGTTAGGTACATGTTTACTTTCTGCCTTCATCTAATCAGCAGCTCACAGGGTAACTTGTGAGGGTTCTATATTTAGTCCAGATATTTAGTAGAGATGATTAGGGCTGTATCAAAGCAGAGGTTTTGGGGTTTTTCCTAGGATGTCTCCCTGCTTTTTCCTTCCTCTGTTGCTGCAGCTTCTGTCTCTGCTGATGTTTCTCTGTTCAGCCAAGAAGCATATGTCAGAGTATTTGTATGGCTTCCTAAACATATTTGAAATAATTTGCCTCTAGAAGGTGATTGTGGTCTGTTTGCCATGAGAAGAGTAGCTGCAGTCCTGATGTGAGTTGAAATATCCAGTGTTTATGGAAGATGACATAGCAAAGCTGTTTACCATATGCTACACAAGGCACAGTGATACTGGGCTATTTTTACCTCTGCAGTTTGCAGGGGAAAACCAGAATAAAATAATGCAATTTATGTATTCTCCTCTATTTCAAATGTGCCTTTGAGAGAGAACACGACAGCACCTTCTGAGCCAGGTCATGGGATATCAGTATAACACCAGTCATTATTTGAGCCTGGATCTCAAAACTGTGGTACAAAACTGGGGTCAAAACCACTCAGGTGCATGCAGAAGAGACAGAACGAGACATTTATGAGATTCAAAGCGCAGATCATTTCAAGTTAGGCTGTTTGTGGTGACACCTTCCACTCACAGCAGTTCACAGCATCCCCCTCTGCCCCTTCTTTCATTTCCCTGCACCGAGGTCCTCTGGCAGCTGTTGTCTGCTCTTGATTATGGGATTTCAGACTCCCCATTGCACCAGAGCAGAGCCCTGTGAGCTGACTCGGTGCCAGGCAGCATGGGTCTGGAGACAATGCAGTTCAGTTTACATGGAGCTGGAAGCTATGGATTTAGCAGCTTGCATCAGTGCATTCATGGCAGTCTGCATAACATCCTAACTGTATTCCCTGACCGTGTTCCTGGGTTGCCCCGAGTGTTTTCTTGACGTGAAGATGCTCTCTGAGCCAACTAAAGCAAGAGCTAGTCCCGTGAAGCTTGCTGTCTCTCTGCAGGCTTTGAATTTGAGAATTACTGTTCCACTGTCTCTCGGGTCTTGAACTGTGCCCATCTCCAAGATAAACTGTGTTATAGGAATGAAGTAAATGGGGTAAAGAGCCTGAGTTTAAATACTGCCCACAGAAGAAGTGTCTCAACCTGCCTGCTTCAAATATAGATATTTACACCCTGTCCTCTCTCTCTCTTTCTCTAGTTTGCTCTGGGTTGTATGGTTGCACCCTGGAAATGGGATGTCAGTCCCGTTCAGGGAGCATAAAGGAAGAGAGGAAATCTCCCCGTTGCTGCCGCAGTGACAGCGAGTGAGAGCCCGAGCAGGAAGATGTCGACAGTCACGTCAGCCATCCAGGCTCCTCAGGGCCCTGTGAATCCGCCGCCTCCGGAGGTGACTAATCCCAATAAACCTGGCCGGAAGACCAACCAACTGCAATATATGCAAAATGTTGTGGTGAAGACCTTGTGGAAGCATCAGTTTGCTTGGCCTTTCTACCAGCCTGTTGATGCAATTAAACTGAATTTGCCGGTACGTATCTGTCACCTCCTGCTTCAGGTGGTGTTCCTAGGAAGCTTTGTGTTGGTCAGGTCAGTTTGGGGATTGCTTAGAATGGAAATATCGGTGCCTGGGATGGTGTTGGGCTCAGCCAGGGGCTTCATGTGCAGCAAGAGAGGCTTTAGTGCTCCAATCCAGAACGAGAAAATGACACTGCACAGCCCTGTGGTGTCCCCAGGCTAATCACAGCCTCTGCAGATGCACCAGACCAGCCCAGGGAGAAACTGGGTTAACAGGTGGAAACCTTTTAAAGGCCAAAATGCTCTTAAAACAAGAGACTGAAACTTTGAGCACAGTTTTAGCCAGCCCTGATAAACTCTAAGTGCCAAAGGCAGCCTTTTAAAAAGGGAGGCAGAAATGCTGACTCCCAGACTGGAGGTTGTGTGCTTTGGAGTCGGTTTCATAATAATGGTAAGACTAAAAAGGTACAAATTAGAAAACAAATGAATATATATTTACATTTACAATTTCCACAAAATTTGAGGGGGTGCTTTTTAGGAGGGGGGGATGAGGAGAAAGCAGGGATGAGAGGGAGATGTGAACAAAACTGAATCAGGAGATGTAACATCTTTCCTGTTTTTCCACCAGGATTATCACAAAATAATAAAAAACCCCATGGACATGGGGACGATCAAGAAGCGCCTGGAACACAACTATTACTGGAGTGCCAGTGAATGTATGCAGGATTTCAACACCATGTTTACAAACTGTTACATTTATAACAAGGTAAAAAAGACCAGAAAAGGCTTTAGAAAAGACCCACCTACCCCTTTTACTGTGCAGGTTTTGAGCAGGGCCAGCTCCAGGCCCTCCTTGCAAGGATTTGAAATGCCACTAATTGCAACCACGTTACTTGAAAATGCACAAAGCTGTCTTTGTGCTGCCTCTTTCTTCCCCCAGACTAGTTACAATGGCAAATATGCCTTTTAATTATAGGTAGATTTCTGTTCTGGGGTTATGCAGCAAGTTTTTACTCCTTTTATTTTCAGTTAGGAGTTCTCTGGGATGAGCTGCACTTAATGCAGTGCTCTGCAGGTGTTTCGGGGTGCTTTAGTGCTGTGTTTTAGACTGTCTGGCACTGAATATTATCTGTTAGCAGCAGAAAGGAGTTCAGGAATCATAACTCTGTTCTTTGACTCTGTCTCCATAAATATGTTCATACTTACACACATTTAGATTGCTTATTATTATTTTGGGTTTGGCTTGTTTGCTGTTTTGTTAGGTTGTTAAAATTCTTTGTATTATGTTCCCTCCAGTTGTTTGTCACCACTGACCCTGACTGCAGAACAGCTGAAATAAACAAATTAATTAGTTTGAGCCATAGAATGTGTATTTAGACTCTTCCCTTGGACCTGCTGGCAAGCAGGGAAGGACAGCTCATCCGTTCCAGTTTGCTGCTTCCACACTGCTGCACAGGATGCTGGTTTATCAGGCTCCTGCTGAAGTCCTGATAATTCTCGGGATGCAGCACACTTAGAGGCTGTAATCGTTGCGTGCTAGAGCAGAATAGAAGAGCAGGAGAGTGGCAAGTGAGGAGGGAGAAGAGCTAATTTGTTTGTTGTCAGAGTTTGAATACCATAATTTATTTGATGGGCATCAGTGTTTTCTCAGCCTGATCTTTAACCTCACTGCTTCAGATATGTGAATGATACAACAAAGGCTCATATTATTCTTTGTGCAGCCCACAGATGACATTGTCCTCATGGCCCAAGCCCTGGAGAAGATATTTCTGCAGAAGGTTGCCCAGATGCCTCAGGAGGAGGTGGAATTGCTGCCCCCAGTTCCTAAAGGCAAAGGTCGCAAACCCTCAGCAGGCACACAGAGCACAGGTACGGCCCCATCCAGGGACAGGGAGTGTTGGGAGCTGTTCCCGAGGCCTGACCCACCTTCCAAGCTGCTGGACTTTGCAGATGGTGAAGAGGCTGGGAAGGGAGAGCGTGGTCTCGCAGCTAAAGCAGTGAGGAGGAAGGTGTGAGATGTCTGGGTGATGTTCAATCAGGGTTTCAGGGCTCGTCTGTCTCAAGGCCACTCTGCATTTGTCACACAAATCTCGCCATCTGTGACTTGCCCATCCATGCAGCACTTCAGTGAGGGAGGGCAGTGCTGTTGCTTTCCCTATGCAAGGAAGAAACCAAGGCAAGAAAAGACAAGCTGGTCAGAAGTGCCCATCAGCTGCCAGTGCCAGACGATGGCATGGAAAGTCTTTACAGATTTGGGTTTATACAGCTCACCCTGGGTCCTGGCAGAAATCTGACGTTGTAGAGACTGGGACTCAAATTTTGCTAATCCCCTAAACCCCGTATATTTTTCTTTTACACACATGGTTACAACATCATAGAATTAAAGGATTTATTAAGCCTTGGCAAAAGGCTGTGTAGACCATTGCATGTCAGTGGAAGCTAAGTTTAGTTCAGCTTACCTAGAACTGATTTTAAATGGATTTAGGACTAAAATGTCCAAGCATGCTAGAACAGTTCATAAAGGAGCTTGCGTGGGCTGAGTTAAATGATTCCATTTTTTTTTTTTTCTCTAAACAAGGTCTAATTGTTGCTCTGGGAAAGTCAATTGTTCCTCTCTTTTCCCACATTTCAGGTGCTAAATGGAGCTATAACTCTATCCAAGCTCTGAGAGATTAACGATGATGTATCTTTTCAACATCCTTTGATAAAACATACAAGGAGGATTGCTGCTCTGGTTATTAGGTAGTAGGTTTGTCCCCTGTAATGTTACACCAGTAGGCAGGATTTTAGCAGCGCAGGTGTAGCATCAGAGACATTGAGGCCATCAGGAGACTTGAACTCCACTGGGAATTACAGAAACACAGAATATTCTGAGTTGGAAGGGACCCACAGGAATCACTGAGCCCAGCTCCTGTCCCTGTACAGGACAACCCCAAGAATCCCACCCTGAGCACTCGTGGCAAATCTGGAGTGCTTTGGGCTCCCGGCTGTTCAGGTGCCTTAGGGCAGTGGTTGTAGCCATTTGCTTGGTATGAACACCTCCCACTCTTCCCTCTCCTGGAGCTCCTGCTCTTCTGCTGAGCTCAGTGCAGCTCTGGGAGCATCAGAGGGGTGTGAAGACTGTCCCAGAGCAGCACACACTCCATGTGAAAAGCCGGAATTATTTTGCTTGCCTCTAGCTGACCTAAACTCGTGGTACGAGGACTTAGATCAGAGATCCCTCACTTTTGCCGTGCCCTGGGTAACAGCACCGAGCAAATCACACTGCGTCCTTTGTGCTGTCCCTGCGTGCCCAGCCTGGCAGCCCTTTGCCAAGTCCAGCAGCACCAGTTTGCTCCCAGTACGCTCCCAGTACGCCCCCACCTGTAACCACCAGCGCCTTTCCCCTCTCGTTCGACAGGAGCGCAACAAGCCGTGGCCGTGTCTTCCGTGTCCCCGCCGGCCCCGTTCCAGAGCGTCCCTCCGGCCGTGTCCCAGACGCCCGTCATCGCTGCCACCCCCGTGCCAACCATCACCGCCAACGTCCCGCCCGTCGCCGCCCCTGCCGCCGCCGCGCCGCCCCCGCCCGCCGCTCCGATCATGCCCGTGGTGCCTCCCACGCCCCCGGTCGTCAAGGTAAATCCGGGCAGCTCGGCCCCTTCCTCGGCGGGAGGCAGCGCTGCTGAGCGGGGCTGGGCTGCCAGCCCTGCGCGTTCCTGCTTTTGTCGTTTGCTGTTGAGTTTTAGAGGGTTGAGGAGGATTTTGCCAGTTTTCGCACACCCCAGCCCAGGTGATGTCACCTGTGTTTGCTCCAGCTCAGTTCCAACCTCTTCTTTCGTAGCGTTTCCCCTGTGCTGCTGCTCCAGGGCTCTTGGAATTCCCCCCATTTTACACCAAATAGCTCAAAGCATCTCTTCCCTCCGTCACTGAGCTCCTGATTTTACTGGGGCTGTTTTACTGGGGCTGTTTCTTTCAAGTTTGCAGGCTCCAGCATTAGGAATGTTCCTCTCTGCTTTAAAGCTGTTCAAGACAAGCCTGTCACTCCAGTTGGAGGAGACTGATGTTGCCTGCAGGTTTTGGGTGCATTAGTTCTGTCTTCCTTACTGAGTAATCTTCTGCGAGTTGTCACTGGTGTTTTGTTATTTATTATGTTAATTTATGGGTAAACGAAAACATTACCTAAATAATTGAAATTTTCATAGCAAGCTGTGTATTGCTTTAAAAATGATGAAAGCACAGCTCAGAGAAAGCTGGAGACTTTCTTTATCTAAACTGTGGAATTAAGTGCGGCAGTTTTGGTTGTGAGTTTGCTTGGACCAGCAGAGGCACAGAATTGTTTTGCATTCTAACCCAATTGTTTGGGAATTGCTAGAGATATTGTAAGTCAGATCTTGCAGCTAAGCTGTCCTCCTCAGAAACCTGTCTCATATTTCAGTTTCTGTCCAAATAACTTGCTTCTGAGAATCAATTTCATTTTAAAACTCAAGGATGAACCCAGAAGTGAGTTTGCCAAATACACACTGCAAAATTAATTCTGCTTGGGATTTACTTAAGATTTCCCTTAGATTTCTCTAAGGAACTTTTTCCTCACCATCTCCCTCTCCAGAGAAATAAATCCTTCGTTAGGAGCACGAGAGAGCTGACTGGACAGTCACAGCTTGAATTTATGTGAGAGGGTTTGTTTGCTTAAGGCAAAACCTGCCTTAGCACACCCACTAAATACAGGGGAGTGAGGGCTCACGGGTCTTTGGTGATTAATATGCTTTGGTTCAGAACTTATAGCCTGATCCTGCCACTGGGGACTCAGCCATGTGCTTAAGTTACTGACACTTGCTCAGTCCCGATGCATCAGCTGAGCTGCAGTAATCGACTGGGCGCCCTCCTTTCCCTTGGCAAACACGAGGTAAGAGTCCTGGCTTCCCTCTCAGGGAAATAACACATTTTGCAGCATGGTTGGGCTTGGGTTGGAGACCTGCAAATGGCTGGTTACTGTGGCTCAGGTGACGTGCAGTGTCATAGTCATTGTGTGTTGCAGCCTCTAGTCACAAATCCCATTTATCCCAGTGAACCAACTGGTTTTTTTCTGTCAGAGGACAGGCAGAACTAAGATGAGCTGTGCAGGGGTTTGTGCTGGCTGAGAGCTGGGCACACACTCACGGAGCCTGTCCCTGTGCTGTTTCAGAAAAAGGGAGTGAAGCGGAAAGCAGACACCACCACCCCCACCACCTCTGCCATCACCGCCAGCAGGAGCGAGTCCCCCACGCCCCTCTCGGACCCCAAACAGGCCAAAATCATCGCGCGCAGGGAGAGCGGCGGCCGCCCCATCAAACCACCAAAGAAGGACCTGGAGGACGGAGAGGTCCCACAGCACGCAGGGAAGAAGGGCAAACTCTCTGAGCACCTCAAGTACTGTGACAGCATCCTCAAGGAGATGCTCTCCAAGAAGCACGCAGCCTATGCATGGCCCTTTTACAAGCCCGTGGATGCTGAGGCCTTGGAATTACATGACTATCATGATATAATCAAACACCCCATGGATCTCAGTACTGTGAAAGTACGTCCTCATTTACCACCTCTTTTCGCAGGGGGTCCCTCTGGTTGCAGAGGACTGGCTCCTTTGTGGGAGGGGGAAGGGGAAAGGGTGGAAACTGAACCTGTTGGGATATCAAGTGGATATTTTTATGTTTTGTTTCCTTCCCCTCTCCCTTTTTTTTACCAGAACCTGGGGCAGCTTTTTTTTCCTGCCCTGTAAAGCAGCTGATGTACACAAAGCAGAGTACGATGGCAACCTCTCCTCTCTGTGGACAGTCCAGCTGTTTAACTGGTGTTCTTGGCATTGTGTTGCACTCTGAGGAGGTGCTGTATTTCATAGGGTTCAGTTGATAATACCCTATTTCCAGAAACTGCTGCCTACCTACTTGGAGGTGGTGGCAGATAGGCTTACACTGAGCAATTCCAGCTGGAATGTGACAGTACTCAGGGAGATGTGTGATGGATTTGTGGTTCATGCTTGGCTCCTCAAGAGTTTAGCTTACTATAGTCCAGTGTTCTGGTTTTTCCCGGTGGGTTTGGAGGTTTGCTGAATCCCTCCATGAAGCAAAGCCATGTCTTTGTAGTTCCCATCTTCTGCTTGTGAGCCAGGCACTGGAGTCTGTGTTGGTGGAGGGGAGACGTGATGTGCAGGAGGTGAAGATGTTGCTGGCCTTCACTGGCATTGCCAGAAGGGTTTTGCTGCCAGCTGAGCCAGTGCCTGGGTTGTGTGAATGGCCAGGTGACAAAAGGGCAGCTGTGGTTGTGATTCCTGTCATATTCCTTGGCAGATCCCATGTGGTACCTGGGAGCAGCGTGGCACACTCTGATGTGCCATGCATCCATCCCAGGGATGCTCTGGGTCTCCAGAGATACCTGCAGCCTGCTAGATGAAGTCCCAGGTGGTTGCAGGAAGATTAGAGATGGACAGAGTGAAATCCTGACCCTCTCAAGGCTGGTATTTCCATGTGTGCTTAGGTGATTTCCCATCGCAGGAGATCTTTGTGCTGTTTTCTGACAAACCTAGGTGCAAAGCTGTGATTTCTTGGGTTGGTGACTTCATACTTAAATCTCTTTATAGCCCTCACTTCATTCTTTTTAAAAAATTGCACACCTCTGCCCCTTTCTGGCAAGTGCAGGTGATATCCTCCCTCTGCACCTGGCTAGTGTAGGGCAGAAAACTGGAGACAGGTTGATGGCAAACCCAGTGGAGTCTTTTACACCTAAAGACTCTGGGTTACTCATTCCACATGGTAGTATTTTTCTTAATAAAGCTGTTTGAAGTGCTGTCTGGCACTGGTTTTTTATGGAGTGTTTTATTGTCATTGCTCTTGGCCTGTAGATCATAGTGTGACTTCTCAGAGATGCAGCCCATAATACGTTCACTGCGTGGAACAGAAACCTGCCATTTGCAGGCAGTGTCATTTTCCAGTGTCAGAGACTTCCTCTGTGGCTCTGAAAGGTTTTTAGATTTAATTCTGCCCGAGTGACAGTGTCTGTGATAAAGCAGCACAACTAACAGTCTCCAAACTAACCTGGGAGGGATTTTGTGAGAAAGTAAAACACAAGCATTGCTGCAGCTGTAACACATCTTGTCTCTTTGCTTCTGTGGCTGTGTTAGCTTTAATTTTCCTCCGAGAATATCCTTCATGTCCAGGAGCACTTTTTTTTTTCCCTGGCAGAGGTGTCTCCAGGAGGATTTGGAGGTGGTTTTCTGCGTGTGGTGGAGGAGGCAGGTCGCCTGTTGTGCCTGTGCCAGGGGCAGGAGGGATGGAGGGGCTGTAGCTGAGCTTGTTGCAGCCAGGAGCAGAGGGATGTGCTGGGATTTAGTGCTGGAGCTAGGGCTGAGAGTGGGAACAGCCGAAAGGACAGGACCTGTGAGTTCATCTCCACCTCAATTCTCTTTATCACAGAGAGGGAAAGAGCAGAACTGCTTGGAGTAGGAAAGGATGGAAGGGTGAGGAGAGAGGGAGGCAGCAGCTCCAATTCCCTGTGAGGAGTGGGATACACTGAGGCTGGAGCTGCTGCTGCCCTGTCCCCAGGCAGGCAGGGACCACTTGCAGAACATCCCTGTCCCCCTCCGTGGTGCTGGGGAGGCAGGAGCTGGAGGAACCTGGAGCTCCTCTTCTCCTGCTCCATCCTCTGGCTGCCAGGTCCCAGCAGTGACATGGATGTCTCTGCCTTTGGTTTACTCAGTGGTGAACAAGCAACAGGCCTTGCTGTGCAAGAGGATTTCCACAAGGTGTTTGTTTTTGGAATAAAGCACTTTCTCCAGGGATGTAACTGTGCTCACCCCTTAATTTTCCTGCAGTGCACTGCTGTAGTTTCAGAGCAGCTGAGTTCAGGGTCTTAAAGGTGAGGAGACATTCTTTGTGTCCTGCCCAGAGAGGATGCAAAGAAGACTTACCTTAGAGCAAGAGACACATTAGACATGAGGAAACAAATTTCTGAACATTAAAGATGTTTAAACAATTGACTGAGGGGAAAAATGAGATTGCTGTGGCAGATGCTGTGTGTGGGACAGAGGATGGGCGAGCTGCCCTGCCTGCACCTCTGCCAGTCTTGCCTGACTCCTGATTTGCAGCTGTAAATGTAATCACTTTTTCTTTTTAAGCAGCTGGTTATCTCTAAGTGTATTTGTAACCAAAGATATTCCAGCTCACCGATTTAAAGTGCTTTTCTTTCTTTTGTTAAGCTAATTATTCTTTATCAGAAAACAAAACAAAAATCCATGGATTAAAACTGTTGGGCTAGAAAACTGTTGAGTTTGGATGAAAAGCAAAGCCTCAGACATTGGAATGTATTTCATAGGCAGTAATCAGGCCCTGAGTATGCCAAACAAATATAAAAAGGCCTTTCATGCAGTAAGATGTATTTTAAAATAAACGGGCCCTTTGGTTTGAACATATGTTTTGCTTTGGAATGGGCCTGAGAGGTTTTTCAGACAGGAGCACCACAAACCTATTTCCCTTTCTGCCTTTGTGCTGTGGCTCCCAGGCTGTCTCCTGGTTTATTCTCCAGGAAAATGAGGTCTCCTGACAAAAAGTTTGACAGACGTCTGGCTGCAGCACAGCAGGGAGCAAGGCTGCAGGGACGTCACCACCCTGCATCAGGTCCCGCAGAAGCTGAATCCCTGGAGGTGAAATTCTGCCCTTTTCACAACACAAACAGCTCCAGGAGTCATTGCAGTGTTTCAAGACAGTTCCAAGGTCTATCACAGCTGTGCAATTTCTGTAGTTCCATGAACAAATGGGAATTGTGCTGGTGTTAGGGGTGGGTGACAGACCCTGAGCATCCCTGACTGCTGCTGGGGTGGGGGATGTCTGTCCCCAGCACGTCCCCAGCCTGGCTGCCAGTCAACCCTTCCCTTCTCTGGGGGTACAGGTGCCCAAGACACACAAAAGGGGAGGCCTGTAAGCACTTGGCAAATAGAGAATTTATTTAAACCCAGGTCTTTTAAATGCAAATGAAATCTAGTGTTAGCTTCTCTTTCCTTTCAGCAGGAGTAATTGGAGCTAAGGTTTTATACATAGTAGTAATATATGCATAAAATCAATTAAGTGCTGGGAATGCTATAAACTCCTCTCTAAACCCAAATCATTCGGTCCCAAACAGCAAAAGAAATGGCTGGAAGTGAGAGCTGAAAAATGAGAGAAAGGAACAAGGTACAAATATTTGATATTTATCCTCACTGCTCTAGGAAATAACATGAGTAGGTTCACAAAGGATGAATTCTGTATCCATTTCTATCAGTTGGACTTTTAAATTGAGAGTGGGAGTTGTAGTCTCACTGTAAATGCCTATTTTGCTGTAGGAATTGCAGAGCAAACCTCCTGCCCTCTGTTAGCAGGAAGTCAGAGTTAGATTTTCGTGATCTTTTCTGCCCTTTCAGATTTACAAGGCAAATATATCCAAGCATTTGTAGAAATACACACGTAAGCTACTGCTGTAATTGTAACTTGCTTGTTGACTCTTGCCCTTTCCATCCATGATCCTTGTTTCTATTAGCTCCTGATCCATTTTTCCTAATGACTTTTAAATGTTTTCTGGTAGAATATGGACCCTGACAGATTTATATTTTACTATTTAGACAACAAGGCCAATTTAGACTCTTAGTGTTTAAACTGCTATGAAATATCAGCTTCTTTGCTTGCCTGGTGTTTTTTTGCTTGTTTTATGGAGTAGAAACCCTGAACGTCATTTAGGAACCAATAACCCAAATCAAACTTCCATTCTCCTAGATGGGATTTTTGAGGCTATTCTGTCTGAGGTTCACGTGTCTTCCATGCAGTTGCTACAAATGTCTTTTGCTTATGGCTTTTTTTTTCCCCTTTCCCTTTGGCTTGTTTGTTTGCAGAAAAAAATGGACAGTCGGGAATACCAGGATGCACAAGGTTTTGCAGCAGATATTCGGTTAATGTTCTCGAATTGTTACAAGTACAATCCTCCAGACCACGAGGTGGTGGCCATGGCCAGGAAGCTCCAGGTAAAGGTGTTGGCAAATACATCTTGCAGAGTGTGTTTAGTTCAGGTACAAGGTGAGATCCAGCTGTGGATCTGGTTTGGCACCAACAAGGGAGATTGCTCCAGTTCTTGGAAAGAGCCTTGTGCTCCCTGCAGGACTGTTCTGCTCTTCGCGTGGCATGGGCCCAATGCCACATTCAGCTCCTAAAATATTATAATCCTTGCTGTTAAAGTCATGGGAGAACTTTTTTGGGCTTTCCAGATGGGCAGCCATATTCTGTATATTACTGTAGGGCGCAAAGACCCTGCCCCTGGTGTATTTAAAAGGCTGGAATGAGCTGCTTGTGACAGAGACACCTTTGGTCACCGATTTCCCTCCTTTTTTGCAGGATGTCTTTGAGATGAGGTTTGCAAAAATGCCCGATGAGCCTGCAGAGGCCCCCCCTCCACCTCCCCCAACAGCCCCCGTGGTGAGCAAAAGCACAGAGAGCAGCCACAGCAGCGAGGAGAGCTCCTCCGACTCGGACAGCTCCGACTCCGAGGAGGAGCGCGCGACTCGGCTGGCCGAGCTCCAGGAGCAGGTACTGCCCCATCCCACCCGTGTGTCGGTGCATTAGACAGAGCACAGCAGCAGGAATTGTGTCCTGAAAAACCCCACCTAGGCTGGGATGCAGGGAAACACTCCCAGCTAAAGGGGAAAACATTCAGCTGTGCAGTCAGTGCATGTTTGAGCTAATGGTAGTTTTCCTCAAGATCGTTTTCTTCTGTGCTGCTGCTCTACACTTCCTTCTGGGATCCCAAAATGTGATTGACTTTTGACTTTAGGATATACTTACACCTTGGGATGTAGAGGGAAGGGTTTTTGGAGGTATCAGTCATCTTGTCTTAATGATTTTTCCCCTGTTCCCTCAGCTGAAAGCCGTCCACGAGCAGCTGGCTGCACTGTCCCAAGCGCCAGTGAACAAACCAAAGAAAAAAAAAGAGAAGAAGGAGAAAGAGAAGAAAAAGAAAGATAAAGAAAAGGAAAAAGAAAAGCACAAAGTAAAAGCTGAGGAGGAGAAGAAACCCAAGGTGGCTCAACCACCAAAACAAACCCAACAGAAGAAAGCCCCAGCTAAGAAAGCAAACAGCACAACCACAGCTAACAGGTGAGAGCCAGCCTTCCACAAGGTACCTTGAGGGGAGAGCCGAGAGCTTCCAGCCCTGTCCTTAATTCCTGGGGAAGTTCAATGGTAGTTAATTTGCTGCTGAATACTGTTCCCATTCCCAGACAGCTCCAGGGAGTCTTCAACTTGGAGCTGGCAGTGGAACCATCATGTTTTCAGTGTCCAGCTCTTTGAATCCCTGCCTGATTGCTTTCAGATAAGGTTTTGGGGGTTGCCTTTTGTGCAGCCACCAAGAATGTGCCATTCCGTGGCTGCCCCCCTGCTGCTGCTTGGGCTTGTTGTCACACTTCACAGGGCTAAAATATAATGGGAGCACAACAGCTGATCTCAGGCTGCTGAACTTTTTCAGCACTTGTGGTGCTGTTCCAGCCATCTGACGAGCGCTTCAAAGCCAAGAGCATGGGGATGTTTGTTACGAGGGAGTTGGGGGGAAAAAAAAGAATCCATTGCTGTGTCCCCATAATGTTTCCATGCTTGACAACCTCCCCAGGCAGCCCAAGAAGGGAGGCAAGCAGGCATCTGCAACCTACGACTCGGATGAGGAGGAGGAAGGGCTGCCCATGACCTATGATGAGAAACGACAGCTCAGCCTGGACATCAACCGCCTGCCCGGGGAGAAGCTGGGCAGGGTGGTTCACATCATCCAGTCCCGGGAACCTTCCCTCAGAGACTCCAATCCCGACGAGATTGAAATAGATTTTGAAACCTTGAAGCCCACAACGTTACGAGAACTGGAGAGATACGTGAAATCTTGTTTACAGAAAAAACAAAGGAAGCCGTTTTGTAAGTTACCCTCCCGAGGCACGTGTTCCCCCCAGCAGCTCTCGGGCTCAGCTTTGGAGTCAGGGCATGTGTACTGAGGTTCTCTTACCCTCATGGCTATGTGATGACAGGAATTTTTAGGGATTCTTTTCTCCCAAGAAAATGTACAGAAACTTTCTATTTTCCTCTGTTCTTTCTTCCCATGGAGTCCTGCTGCAGAGACCTGGAGAGCCAATGTGTTCCTCTGCAAGACCTGTGGGGTGCTTTTGTTACTTACCAGGCTCTGGAAGGCCCTGTAAGGGTTTCAGTCTCATGGTGTCAGGTGTTGTGTGCCCACATCTGGAAGGATCCGTTTCTTCCCCTGAATAGTTTAGCATCTAATTAGGAAGGAAACAAAAAACATGGTTGGGATCCAAACCACCAAGGCAATAAATGATTTGCACAAGGTTACCTGTGGATTCTGGGTGTGTCTGAGTTGTGTATTCACCCCAAAACTGCTCTTCCTGCGTGGCCTGATCCCCGCATTTGCCCTCACCCTCTATCAGATCAGAGGGTGAATGTCAGTCTGCTGCTGGGTGTGTGGTTCAGTGTGGGACAGACTTTGTGCCTCGTCCACAAAGCGGATTCTTGGAGCCCCGTGAGAGTTTAGCTCCATCTGGACAGCAAGAGGATCACTTACCCAAGGTGCTCCTGGCCCTCTTGGTTTAAGAGAGAGTTCTGCTTTTAAGATTGACACAAAAGCCCCTGCTTCTGCAGAGCATCTCTGTTCCTTCCCCACAGGATTTTCAGGAAGGCCTAAGTAAAGCAGACTTTGAGCCTCCTTTTTGCTTTGGTTTATTTTTTGTTCCACTGAATCCTTCACTGTTGGAATATCTCAGGAAAGGAGTTTCCAGAGTGCTTAGGAGCAGGAAGCATCCTTTAATTTTGGACCCAGAGCACAGAGTAACACAGAGAACCTCAGGTGTCCACCCTGTGAGCCTGGCATGCCTGAGTGTGGCTGGACTCTTTTGGGTCTGAGTGTTCCCTCTTACGACTGTGCTTTCCACATTTCTTTGGTTTTTGTTTTATTTTTTAAAATCATGGCTTTAAAACAGCTCACAGAAATGTAGGTATTTCCTTGCTGGATCAGGCAAAATATCTGGCTCCCGTCTTGTGCTTCCAATCCTGGCCAACACCTGTGTTCAATTACTCCTCCTTTGGAGGAATATTTCCTTTCCTTGGCAGCAGGAGTGTTGCTGGTACTTCTCACCCTTTCCATCCTGGTGCAGTTACATTCCTGTTGTCTGCCAGCCTTTGCCTCAGTCGGTTTCTAATTTGCCTCTGTTTGTTTTGTTTTCTATTTAGAGCAACCTAAACCACAGTAGATTCTTGCGTGAGGGGATCGGAAGTTTTAATGGCAGATGCTTTACTCCTGACAACCTTTAATGGGACACTTTATTTTACAGGGCAGAAAACCCATGTAACAATTCTGTAATTACAAATCTGTAATTATTGACCATATAACTGGCTGGTAAGTAACCTGTAATGACAAGGTTATTACATGGATATTTCTATCTTCTAAAATACTTTCCAGAAGATCTCTCTTAAAAAAAAATTGCATGTTACAGGATGGTGGTGATTTGATGAGCAAGGCAACTTCAGGTGTTGTCTTCTCTCTGGGATGTGTAGTTGCTGTGTGAGCACTGGCCCTTGGCAGTGTCACTGCAGAGTGTGCACACAGATGTACATGCCCTGTAAAATAGTGATGCCCACTCTTTTCCCCCACGTCCCTGAACTTTCAGAAACTCTGCCTTCCTCCCCCACAGCTGCCAGCGGCAAAAAGCAAGCAGCAAAGTCAAAAGAAGAGTTAGCTCAGGAAAAGAAGAAAGAATTAGAAAAACGGTTACAGGACGTCAGTGGGCAGCTAAACAACAACAAGAAGCCTGCAAAGAAAGGTAATGGCTTTGGTTTTATGTGAAAACAGCATCCAAAAGTGGGCAGACTTTGTCATAGGCTCAAAACCTCTGCCTTGGGTTTGGCTCTGTGACAGGAACCCTCAGGGAGTTCCTGCTGGGCACTGAGCTACCATGTGGGGCTGCTTTGGTCCATGTCCAGGTGGGAACTCCTGGGTGGCAGATGGGAGCTGTCTGGGAGGCAATTCCTCCCTCAGAGGGAGGAGGATCTTCCCTGTGTTGGCCTGGTGCGCAGCCCACACCACAGAGCATCCAACACGTGTGGGAATAAAAAAATCCCAAACCCCCACCTAGCTCAAGATGCTCCAAAAGGCTCCCCCAGTGCAAACAAAGCTGCTGCCAGCTTTCCCAAGGGGGCTTTCCTGTGCTCAGAGATGGACACTGCCCCACGGCAGAGCTCCCCTGCGGATCCCAAACTTCCATGGTCACCTGCAGTCTGAGGAGCCCTGTCACCCTGTGGGTCAGATTGGGAGCGAAGGCCCAATTCCGTGTGTTTCCTTTCCTTGCAAGTAACCACATCCCTGCCTTGTTTCCCGCAGAGAAATCCGGCTCCACTCCCTCTGGAGGCCCCTCCCGGCTCAGCAGCAGCAGCTCCTCCGAGTCCGGGAGCAGCAGCTCCAGCGGCTCCAGCTCGGACAGCAGCGACTCGGAATGAGCTGGGGACACTCGGACACAAACCCCAAACGGACACCCCCTCCCTCCCCATGCTCTGCAGTGTCCCTTCCCCTCCTCACCCCCCTGCTCTCGGGCCACGGTGGTCAGGTTTTATCCCCTCTCTCTTTCTCTGACTTGTTTTTTATTTTATTTTTTAACTCAGTGTTAAAAAGATATCTTCCATTTTTTTTGGTGGGGGGGGAGGGGGCTCTCTTTTAATAGGTCAAAGATCTTTGAGTGTGTGTGTGTGACTAGACTTTATGACAAATAGTTCCCTTTGCATAAAGTCTCTAAATTTTACATTTTATCTGGAGAAAATTGGTCGAAAATGGAAGAACTTTGAGCTCTTAGCAGGAGATAAATAGAAAACTCTGCAAGGTTTGTAGTACATTTCCCTCCCAGCCCTTTCCCTCTCCCCAGAATATTCTCTTTTAATAAGCCTGCCTGGCTCACACAAGGTAAAAACCATCTTTTTTTAAAGAAATCTCTGTAAAATGGTACTGTATCTGAAAGATGTTAGCTTTTGAACTAGTTGGTGTATTTGTTATTAGCACTAGTATTCTTAATCTCCAAGTCTACAGTGTGATGAAAATGTCAGATGCTATCATCTTTTTACATAAAAACAACAAAAAAAAATTTCAAAAAAATTCTCATGTACTGTGGATTGCTAACATGCTCTTTTTAAATCTTGGTAGAGGCATGGGCACCTGTTCAGAAAGGTCTTGAAGCATGAATTTAACTTTTAAGCACACGAGCAATAGAAGTGGTTGCATTTCTTGGTTTTCCGCTCAAAAGCTTCACTTTTCCTCGGGATTCATTGGGAAGAAGGGAGCAAGGGACACACTCGAGTTTCTTGGGAATGGTATTTTTAACATTAAATAGATAATTTCCAGGAAATGGACGCTCTCTGTGAAAGTTTTCATGGAATTGAGAAGAGTTTTTTGGCTGGAAGTTGTCAGCTGGAGCCCGGAGTGATCCCTGCAGTGACCAGGACAAGTCATGTGCCCGTGACTGGGCACATCTTGGGGATTTTCTCCATGACCAACACCTCAGTCTGGGCTGAAAATAAAGCAGCACTTGAGCTCAGCTGAGGCTGAGCTGGCAGGGGAAGTGGAGAGGGATTTTGTGTGTGTTTGGGCTTTTTGCTTTCAGGTTTGCTTTGTTTTTCTCCCTTCTCCTCATCATTCTGGTCGCGAGCTCCTCAAGAGGGGATGCTCCTCCTGGGTCAGGCAGGGTGCAGGTTCCAGGCACTGAAATGTTTTACCTCAGTGAAAAGGAAAAAGAGGGGAGGGAGAAGACAAAAAAAAAAGCTAATTTTTTTAAAGCTTGCTATTTTTTGACCTGCACTGCTGCAATACACCCTGGTTTCAGTGTCCCTAATTTCATGTATATACCATGACTTTATTTATTAAACACCATCGATCATTCAAGAGGTAATAAAACCTAACAAAAGCCAAGCTGGGGTTCTGCAGGCCAGCAGACAGGCAGACTTTTAATGAGGTTTGAACCAGATTTTTAAAAAACAAACAAACAACAACAAAGCAAATAAAAATCCACGACTTTATTTATATACCTTGGACTTTATACCTACAGGTGCTACAGTCCAGTCTCTTGAGTGTCTGATGCTCTGTCATGTTTGATGTGGTCATTTTTAGATATTTTTTCCCCTCTTCTTTTCATCCCAGCCCCCTTTTTTCCTGTTTTGTACAGATTTTGGAGACATACACTTGGATACAATTTTATTTTCTCAGTGGTCTTTTTCCCTCTCCCTTTTTTTTGTTTTGGTAGAACAATGGGGGTTTTATCCTTTTCTAATTCAATTTTAGGAAAACACCAGTTCTAGAATGATATAAAATTTGTAATCTGAGGAGCAGAAGTTTTATTGTAAATTCTTTTTATTGTAAAGAAAAAAAATATACAGAGTTTAACAGAAAGTTCTGCCTTTCCTTCTCCAGCACCAGCCCCTAGGGCTGCCTCTCTCCTGTGGGGTAGCCCTAAAATTCACCTTCTATGCTCTCCCCATGGTGCAAATTGCTCCAGATTTTATTTTCCTTGCAGGTGAGTGGCCCTGCAGGACCCTCAAGGCCCAGCACATGATTTCCTTTGCACACTCAGCCTCCCGGAGCTGGGGCTCTGGGGGTGTCCCTGTGCTGGGAATCTGGGAATCCCCGCCTGTTTCAGCATTCCCAGGGTTCCACTTCCAGCTGCCTCCATGCTCAGTGCCAGTCACCCACTGCCCATCAGCCACGGGTGGTTTGCTGCACTCTTGGGCATCTCCCTCTCAGAATCTGCTGGCGACCAGAGATCATTTCCCACAGCATTTGGAAGAAAAATGTTCTGATTTTTACTGAAATTCATGATTTTTCTTTCCCATTAACAACAGAGATCAGTTCTGATTTTTTTTAAGTTCTGCCCTTAAAAATCCTTCCCCCCAGACAGATCCCTGGTAATATATTCTCAGAATTTACTTTGAGGAAATGTAATATTCACCTAATTAAGAGCTTGGGTTTCTTTTTAACGGGGTCGGGCTTCACCTGTGTTTCTCCTGTTGCCTGCGTCTCAAATGAACAAAACCAAGGAATATTTTAATGATTAATTGCAACCAATTCACTGCCAGTTTGGATAAACAAACTCCCAGTTTTCCCTTCCTGGGACCTTTTCCTGCCTGCTTGACCCTGAGCTGTGGTGGTGGCTCCTGTGGGGAGGACAAACTGGAGCCAGCACCGGAGGCAACAGCATCACTGCCACAAAAACCCTGGGAATGCGGCTCTGTCACCGTCCTCTGACATCAGGAACCACCCCTGGAACACACAGACACCCCTCAAGGAGCCACGGGGCTGTCCCACCAGAAGGAGTGGGAAAGTGGGAGCCAGAGGGTTGGGAACCACGTGTGAAGTGATGGGAAAAGGCCTGGCCTGAGCCTGGCTCAGCGCTGGAGGAGGAGCCCTGTTTGAGCTGGAACTCCATCCCGAGCCTGGGGGTTTTCAAGGAGAACAACCTGCCAAGGCCACCACGGCACGGGAAGAACCACCTGCACCTCTCTGATCCACCAGCTGCTACTTGGGCTTCCACTTCTTGGGAAACTTTTCATGGGAAGTGAGGTGTTCCCAGCAAAATGGAGCGAGGAGAAATCCATGTTGGCACATGACCGAGGGAATAAATTGATGTCTCCTCACTTCCAAGTGTCGTCCTCACACTTTTCCATGCTCAGATCATTCGTAGTGCTCGTTATCCCCACCACGGCCATGAGGGTGCCTCTTGTTCATCCCAAATTTCTCCAGGAAAGAAGAGATGTTTCCAGTCCAGAGTCAGTAGCAGCAGCCCTAAATGAGTTGGGAACTGAACCAACAGAGCATTTATTGAACTGGGTTTTATTGCATGACATGTCAGTCCAGGTGTCACGGAATAACTTTGAAACGATCAAACACACGACGTTTGAAAGAACATTTTTAAACTTAAGAATAAAAAAAAAAAAAAGGAAAAAAAAAGGAAAATTTTTATGGTAGAATTTTTTCTTGAATGAACAAAGTTTAACTTTGTTTTCCAGGGGAAACTTCACTGAAATCAGTATGATTTCATATGTATGCATACACACAGAGTTTTATTGAAACTGCTTTTTCGGACTAATTCCTCTTTTGACAAAATATCTGACCAGACCTTTCTCAATCAACCAGCATTACTGCACCTTTTAAAAACTTTGTGAACCTTTTCTCTGATTGTAAACTCGGCCTGTCTCGTGGCTCAGTGGGACCAGAGGGAGATCTGCACCCCGGGGGCTCAGGCCCTGACCCACCCACCGAAGGAACCTCTCAGCTCCAACAGCTCTCTGCACACCAAACGTATCATCCACACACAAAAACCACTGCAATTTCCCTACTGACGTGGTTTGAACCTCGCCTGCCCCCAGGGTTTGTGAGTGTAGGAGTGATGGGTCAGGAGCGTGTCACTGCTGGGAGGGTGGTGACCCCACCACCACCCCCCATCGCTTGTGTGTGTGGAAATCCCCAGCTGAGCTCCCCCTGAGCTCTCCCTGTTCCCCGTGTGGCAGAAGCAGACTGAAAACTCCAATTTTTCTCTGCTTTGGGGACTTTTAGACCAGTTTGTAATATTTTTTTTCCTTGTTTTGAAAGGAATGATGTTTTTTTTTTTTAAAGCTGGGGTTGGAGCTGAGGGGAAGGGATCGGGGCATGACAAAGACAAACCACAACCTTTTGAGTACTGGATTTTAAATTCTCAGTCTCTTCTCAACGCTGAGCAGTTACCACTAGGGCTAACTGTGGGCAGGCTCTGCATCATCAAAGAGAAATTTGGGGTTCCTTACACAGCAGCATTATCTTGCTTGAGCTGCATTTTGTAAAGAAAATGGTATTTGCATATCTTTTTAAAATGTCATTTTTAAAAAATAAATTAAACCACCAGCTAGGATTTGACACAGGCCACTTAGAACACAGCCCTGATACTGGCATAACCGATCCAGAAAGATTTGTTGTTGTATTTTTGTTTTGTTATTTTGGGGGTTTTTTTTAATATTTAAAAAAAGAAGAAATTGTTACTTTTCTGTATGATGTGCATGCAAATTTACCGTAACTCTTTTTCTTAAAACTTTTTAGTGCCATTTCTAGTATATTCCTGTAAATGTCAGTTATTGAAAAGAAATGAGTCAATGTAAGTAGTTTAGCTTGTTTATTGCAAATTGCTGGCCTCAAACAAAACAGAATTTAAAAAAAAGTTAGAAAGTAATCTTTGATGTTACTGGTAATCACGGACCCTGGTCCTGGGGCATTCGTTTTGTTTTCATAATAAAAAGAAAAATTGTTTTGTGTGTGCAGTTTGATCCCATATTTTCCCCTCTCCTCATCTTTTCCAGGTGTGGCACTCGTCCCACTCCAAACCTGGGCTGAGCAGTGCCAGGAGCCAAACAAAAATCTGTAGAATCCTGGTGCTGTGAGTCCTGGAATAATTTTGAGGTCATTTTGCACGTTTTGTGGGGTGTCACACTCAGGGGCTGACTGCCTTCGGAGTGGGGGCAGCTCTGGGGTGTCCCAGTCACAGCTGCCTGCCTGGAATAGAACTGCTTAAAATCCCCCTTTTTGGGCAAGGGAAATCCAGCTGCTCCCGTGTCCCAGGGCAGCCGAGGAAGGGCTTGGACTCTTCTGGGTCTTAAACTCTGTGAGAATTGCTCCTGACTGAGGTAAGTTGTGCTGAAAGGAGATCAGATTCCCCCAGGTTTGCCGCTGGCTTCTCCGGAGCCCCCAGGACCTGCAGGAGGCAGAGGGACTTGGTCAGCTGTGAGCTCAGGGTGACCTGGAAGGCACAGCTTGGGCAGGGGAGGCTGGAGCAGCTGATCCCAGTCCAGGATCTATTTTGGTCATGGGAGAGGCTTGGGGTTGGTTTTGCTGTTTGGTTTGAGTGTGAGGTGGGGTTAATCTTTCCCTAACCCTGTTCCTGCTCACTGCCTTTCCAAGCCAGCATCTCCAAGGTTTCAGCAAACCTGTTCCTCTCTGCTCTTGGATCAGTGACACTCCCACAGGGGCTGTTTGTTCAGCCTCGGAACAACCTCCTGTGAGGCAGGCAAGGATGTTTCTGTGGCATTTACACGTGAGTTATTTCTAGGGGCAGCAAGCAGAGCTGTTCCTTGCAGGCTGGGAGGGGGCTGAGGACAGGCAGGACACGGCTGAGGTTCAGCTCTCAGTGGTCATGCCTTGAATCCTGGGGCCAGGTCTGCGAGATGGACAGTGAGGGGCTGGAGAAGGGTCTGGAGAGTCTGTCCAGAGGGGCAGCTGAGGGGACTCAGCCTGGAGGAAAAAGAGGTTGAGGGAAAACCTCGTTGCTCTCTCCAAGGTTGTTGTGAGGTGGGGTTTGGCCTCTCCCAGGCAACTGCTGCCAGGACAAGAGGGAACAGCCTCAAACTGCACCAGGGGAGGGTCAGGTTGGACATCAGGAGCAATTCCTTCCTGGAAAGTGGTGTCAGGCACTGGAAGTGGCTGCCCAGGGAGGTTTGGAGGTCCCTGGAGGTGTCGGAGGAAGGGCTGGAGGTGGCACTCAGTGCTGTGGGCTGGGGACAAGGTGGGGATTGGGCCCAGGCTGGATGTGACCATCTCCGAGGTCTTTTCCAACTTAGGTAATTCCCTGATTCAGTGTGACATCCGGAGCCTTTCCTCATCCTGAGTGCACTGCTGAGAGTTCAGGGCTGCTGGCCTTGCGGAGCTGGTCACTGAGGCAATTCCTCCCTCCCAAAAGCTGTCACCTGTGCCAGAGCCGTGGGCATGAGGGGGAAAACCAGCTGCTCACAAAGCTGCATTCAAATCATTTTAATGCACTTTATCCAAGAGGCTACAACAGTGTTTGAAACAAGTGCATCACCACCACACAACCAGCGCACAGAAACGGCCACAGCAGCCACTCCACAGCCCTGCTGTGACCAGTGACACACAGAAATGGAAAACTACAGTCACATTCACGGAGATGGAAGGACAACTCATCCTCTTCTTCCTCTACTGTCACATCCAGCCTCCATCCTGGAAGAATTTATGCACATTCTTACGGGTTTAGTCTTGTATAGTCCAATTAACACTCTGCAAAATAACTGAATTTTGGTTTACCAGCCACGTTAACAAAAAGAGACTGATTATACCCAAAATAAGCATCTTCCTCGCTGAACTTAAAAAGAAAATAAGTGTTGCATTTCTTTTTCTATAAGAAAAGAAAACGAACAGCTGGTTTGGGGGATGTGCTGTTCCTTAAACTCCCAGAGTTCACGCGCTCCCCAGGGCTGGCCTGGAACCCACCCCTCCTGCTTCTCCAGGTGAATCCACCTGCAGTTCCCAGGGGAGCTCTGGGCCCGGCCTCCTGCCTGTCCCAGTAAATGATCTCCTGTTCACTCAGCCAAGGACTGCAGGCCCAGGTGGGTCACACCTCCCTGGCACTGCTCCCCCGGCGCCTCGCCGAGCCTCGCTGGGCTTGTGAACCTCCCTGAACGCTTGCACCCGGCTGAAAATCATTTATTCACTGGATTATTTCTCCTCCAGAGCTAGTCCTGACGAGACCAAGAGGGTTATTTGTGTGCACGGGTCTGCAAAGCAGCGAGGTCCAGCAGCGGGTTTAAATCTATGAGCACACGCACAGGGTATCAAACACCAACACATGCAGAAACAGTGCTTTTAAAAAACAACAAGCTGCCTATTGTTTGCAGTGCTACGGAGCAGGGCTGAGTACACCAAACCTCTGTGATTTCTCTCTGGAACAGGTGTGTTCTGCTCAGTGCGTGGAGTTCAGCAAGGCTGAGTGTCTGTGTGTTTGTTGGGGCGTTTTTCACCCACGCGGGAGAGGTGGAAGAGGTTCCTCGCTGTATTTAAAAACGAAAAAAAATAAATAAATAAAGTGCTTGGAAAAAATGCAAAGGAGGTTTTAGATAAATAGAACAGAAGTAATGACTGTGCCTGATAATAGGCAGGTAAATAATCCATCCTGAAGCTGACACCGAATACTGATTTGCCTGGAGTTCAGCCGTGCCCAGGCACTGCTGGGCTGGACATGTCCCAGGCAGGACAGAAAGGGCAGAACCCTGCAGAAGAACTTTCCTGCTGAACCCTGGGCATGTAATTCACACCCCCAGACGTGGTAGTTTTGTTTCTAACAAAGTTTCAGGTGCTTGCTGGGCTGAGCTCCTCAGCGTGATCTTGCCTTGAGCAAGACAGGATCCAGCAGAAACTTAAACCTGAAAGCAGCAGCCTCTGTGCCCAAGCAGGGCAGTGCTTCTCCCTCCTAAAATCCTCCAGATAATCCAAACAACCCCAGACACAACTTCTAAAATACATGCACCAAACCTACGGTCCAACCTGAACTAGAAGTTAAACCCTTCCAAGCTACTGCATGCGTTAAAACTTGACTGCAAAGCAAACCCCAGTGGCCTCTCTCCTCCTGTGACCCACCTCGGGAGTGGGGACGTGCTGTGTAGGAGTTTCCTGGTGTCCCTTAGGGTATGTGAGAATTTACAGGGGGTTCTTCCTTGCTTTCCTGGGCCTGTCCCTCCCTTTCAGGTTGTTCCCTGGGAGATCTGTTCCTGAAGCTGGCCCAGGGAGCTGCATGAAAGGGGTCAGCTCCCCTGACTCCAGAACTCCTGGTATTTCCATGATCCCACACTGTGGGATCAGAGAGGGCCCTTTGCTTTGCACGGAACTGCAGCACACCTCCTCTACCAGGTGTTTTGAAGGCTCTGATTAAATTCTCAACACATTCTCTCCCTATTCCCACAATAAACCACTCCATTCCCTGGCTGGAAGAGACCACTTCAGGGCAGGAATTAAAGGGACACAGAGCAAACAGAACAAGTAATGGCCAGGTGGGTTTAGAGATCGACTTCCTACGGCCACAGCCTGGGTGGGAACAGGTCTGCGCTCGCCTCTGTCCCACCAGCATTCCCAGAGCTCTGGAAAAGCACCAGGACTGGCTAGTAAGGGTGGCTGGGGACGGTGCCCAAGTGCCAGCGGGTGTTTCTCAGGGCACACGAGCCACTTACAAGCAACACATGGCCCAGCACGGCCCCTGCCAAGATGCTGGGAAGCAACAGGCTTGGGAGCTCCCCAGCGAAACTGGGTTTGTTGTGCACGCTCAGTGACATGCAGAACGTGAGTCTATAAACAGCAAAATCAAACAGAAACAACCCAACTTCAGCCTTCCCGGCCTCTCCTGGAAACGCTGCTTCCTCCGCAGGGCTGGGAGAGGATGGTGCACACCCACCTCCCCCAGCTTGATGCTTCCTCTCCCCGCGTGGATTCCTATGGGAAATTACATAATAGCACAGAACTTGGACTGCCCCGTGTCCCTGGAGACATCCAGCTTGTTTTTGTCCCGCACCAGGATGGCTTCGTTGCCGTACTGCGAGTACCACATGCTCCTGCTGCGGCTCAGGTAGGTGTTGGGGGGAGCTGACTCCAGTTTCTGCTGCTGCTGCTGCCAGATGAGCAGGGAGGTGTCCCTGTACCTCAGCCGGGCGTAGCCCTCGGACAAGGCCTTCTCGGGCAGGGGCACCCTCCCGTTCATCACCGTGTCACTCATCTGCCCGAGGAGAGCCCCACCAACAGGAGCTCCTTCCCAACAGCTCCGAAATGAACCCCGCTGGGTCGGTCCAGGTCGGTGGCTGCTGCTTGGAGCTCAGGGGAGAACATCCCAGGGGACAGCTCTTGGGATCCACCAGCTGCTGGCACCGCTCAGGAGAGGGAGCAAGGCCCCAGAATCACAGCCTGGCCTTGCTTAAAAACCCCGCCAGGACTTCTGAGAGCTTATCCAGAGGTGACACTGCTGCGTGTTTCATGCTGGGCAGGGCCCACACGTGCTGTTTGTTGACAGTCCACGAAGCACCTCCAGAGGTGCGAGCGGCGGCTCTGCAGCCAGGCAGGACAGGCTGAGCGGGTCGGGACGAGCTCTGTTCCCCGGAGAACGGATCCCGAAGCCGTGCGGAGGTCAGAGCCCGGAGGTCAGCGGTGCCCAGGCCCGGGCATGGCCTCTCCCCCGCCGATCAGCCCGGCACGTCACGCGCTG
>VYXC01007186.1:8073-34699 GCA_013397175.1 Platysteira castanea
TAAATATAATTTTGTATCATGATTTAATTTTGAAACCAGTCTGAAAAAGCCACCAAGTTGGTGTTTTTCCCCTTTCAAATAACTATGAAGGCCAGTGAGCTTCCCGGGGAGGAGACCTTCTTTGCCCACCACATCTTTGTGTGATTTTCACCAGGAGGCCATGGTGATACACTCAGAAGGATTTCCTGGCTTTCTGAAGCTTGATTATGCGTTATCCTTTTTTGGCAAGAGTTGTACTGGGGAGGCTCAATGGTGTTACAAAGCACCTTTTCTACCTATAGTAACCATGTCCAAATCTATACCTGTGTTTGCAGATTTAGTGCCTGAGTGTACAGGTGCCTATTTGCAGAGACCACTGACCCTTTCAATGCACTTATGCAAATCATGGCCAGATACTCATTTTGCAGTCACCCCTTAGACAATGAAGGTCTAGTAAAAAAGAACGTCTCTGAACTGAAAATTTTCCACCCAGATCTCATGAGATTTCTAGTAGTGACTGCTTCTGGTTGGAAACAACTATTCTTAGAAACTTTTAAAATTTCTGCTTTCAAAATGAGCCATAACATTTCACCTGCTTAAAACCAAATAAAAAACCTCATTAAAAAAGTAGCTATTCTGTCAAACCTCAAAAAAAGGTAGCTACTCTGTCAAACCTCACTGAGTTTCCAGAATGTTATTTCTTCTAACCAGAGCAACTGACCCATCCCTTTTGATGACCACTGGAGAAGCTGAAAATATCTACTAAAAAGTGACTTCCTTATCCTAAAATTTTGCTCCTCCCCTGTTAAGACCACAGCTAAAAGCAGTCAGGTCTGCCCTCAAGGCAGAGGTTGGTTAAACTTTGCCAGATTCTTGTGCTGCTGCCAAGCAATCCCAGCGCAGTCCTGTGTTCTGGGCTGAACCCACAGGGAGCTCTATACAGTTAAGAACTGTTTGGGGATTGAGCTCTATAAATCCTGAGGCCAAAACCAAGCTTAGAAATGTTTTGCAAGAATATATTTAATTCTGCGAGGACTCAGACACCATAATAAGATCATGCTGAAGAGATCACATACAAATCACAGGAAGCTGTCTGGTCTTCTCCTTGTCTTCCTATATAAAAAAACCAGTAGTGTCCTCTGCTTACATATCCCAGATTCTCTGATTAATCTCCCATAGATTTCTCTGATTAATTTAATGAAGCTGCATAACATTTCTCGTTGGCTTCTGTACAGGGCCACTCTTCAATGAAAATTGTGTAATTTGATGGATTCTCCCATAATCTGTGCAGATTATCACAAACAGCAGCCAAAAGCTTTGTTCTTTTTTAAAAAAAAAATTATTTAATTATAAGAAATTCAAATTACTTATTTGCAAATGAACCTGATGGCATGTTAAACTCTGAGACAAGTTTCCGGCTATTTTAACATAGAGAAGCATTAATGCATACTCTGTTTTCCAGTGTCCTAGAAGTAATTGCTAAAGGATCAGTAGCAAGGGAATAAAAGTGCACAGCATTAACTGTAGATTCCTATTTTCTATTATCCCACTTGGCATGCAGAGTCAGCTGGTGCTGTGCAGAAGACATGGCAGAAATATACATGAGCATCAGATGAACTTGTCTAAAAGTAGCTTATGCAATCAAGGAGTGTAGAATAAAAAGTGCATAAAGCCCAGAATTAGGCAAAAACATTTGCTCGAGCCTATGCCAGTCCAGCGGGACAGTTGACCTGACCTCAGAGACAGTAAAACTTACATTTAAATGCTTAAATCCCAGTTCTTGAATAACTTAATTTTTCATATTTTGTCTTCACGCTGCTTGAGTGAGCAGTGAGAAGTGAGAGTGAGGAGCCTGGCCTGCAGAATTTAAGCAGACAAGAGATATGCAGCGGCTGGAAAGAGAGCGTTAGCACAGACTAACTGGCAGCTTGCAGAGAGGACAAAGCTTTCTGGGGAGACTTTAGAGCATCTTCCAGTGCCTAAAGGGGCTACAGGAGAACAGTTCTTGTTGTTGAGGTGGTGAGGCACAGCTTGGCCAGAGAAGCTGTGGTTGCCCCATTGCTAAAAGTATTCAGGGCCAGTCTGGGTGGGACTTTGAGCAACCTGATGAAGTGGAAGATGTCCTTGTCCATGACAATAGGGTTGGAATTAGATAACCTTTCAGATCCCTTCCAACCCAAACCATTTTATTATTCTATATGCATCTGTCCTACAAACCTGACCTTAACCATAGGACATTTTGAAATAGATTTAGTTATCTACGCTTGGAGCTTTCCAGTAACATACCACTAATGGAATATCATACAGGCAACAGTAATATGGAGACATGTCCCAAAAACAGCTTGGTAAGTTTGAGTTTTCTTCCTTGGAAAAGTTATCACTACTTATTATTACTTCTGCTGAATTCTCAGCTCACCTGGCATTATTTATGTATTTGGAATCAGCTTTTCTTCTTCACAACAGAAATCTGGGCCTTGTTATGAGGCCAAGAGCAGAGAAATTTGGACCACACCTTCCTTTTCTTTCTAGCTTCATGTTTTTTAGGACTTAAATGAGTAGCTAGAGAGGTGAGAGAATGTGAACTTACTATTTAGCTACAGGAAAAGTGTCTCAACTCTCCAAGATTCACTCTAGGTTATGAACAAGTGTTTAAGGAGAAAATGATAGTAAGTAAAGGAATTCAGGAACTTAGAGGATTTGTCCCTTTCTGGATGACTTGATCAATGTATATTCTTTTTGGAAACCTAAAATGCTGAAAATTGAATGGTGACCTTAACTGAAAATTTAGGGTTTAGGAGATGATGCTTGGTCTTCCTTCTATGTTCACCAGTCAAATTGAAGAGTTGTCCTCTTTCTACCTCTGTACTTTTGGTGTACATTTCCATCAACATCACATTGCAATGTGATGGAAATGTATAGGCTTTGGTTGGCTTTAAAATCCGTCTTCAGAAGAAACATTTCTGAACACAAAAACTTTAACACAAAGGCAAGTTTGTGACTTGGAGCAACCAGGAGATAACAAGAGATTTTTCATGCACTGAGTATGATGGTTTATTTAGCTGTTTAGTGTCATGGCTGGATTCACTGATCTCGAATTAGATACATCACAGATAAAATGCCAAGTATACAATGCTGAAAAAGTTAAATATCATTTGTTATGATGAAGATCTATGGTTCTACAAATATTCACTTATCAGGATGCTAGATGCAATCACTGTCATAAAAGACTTAGTTGAGACATGACAATATTTCGTGTTGAGACAGAATGGGTACAGCTGTCTCGACAGTGCTTTCTTGGGGCTACATATGGAACAATTTTTCTTTCTATTCCATGTGACACATTAGCTATGCTGAATTAAAATACTAATACAACCTTAAATGTATTGGAATGGTGAGAAGGGAGCACTTCTGCCTCGGTTATTATTTTGGTCATTAAGAGATAAAGATCAGCAGCTGAAGTTAAACAGTTTATCTGTGAGAAGAGATAGGTTTATTTGTCAGCACATAAATCTAACATTCAAATTCTTTCTGAAGTTTGGGTTTCTGAGTAGTAGCAGCATCAACAGAGACCTCAGGGTGAGGAGCTCCTCCCAGTGTGGTAAGCAGCTGGGTTACATGGTTCTACCTCAAGCAATGTTAGCTGCTAGGACAGCTTCCATGGAAATTGCAGGGTTCCAGGTGTGACACCAGGTAAGGCAGCAGCGGCGCTGCTGTGCCCATGCCCAGCTGTGCTTCCCCAGCTTGTGGTGCCACAGGGTAAGACCTCTCAGTGCACAGTATACTCTGCAGCTGAGCACAGGAGCTCAGACACCTCTTGGCGCAGATTTCCCAGCTAACACAGCTGCTCCAGTCTGCCCACGGCCAGCAGAGATCCTCTGTGGCATCTGCTGCTGTTCTGGTGTCATTGTGCTCTGCATAGCTCTCGGGGCTCTCCTACCTCAAGCCAGGGAATTAAAATTAGCAACAAAGTGGGCAAGACCTTCCCTTTCTCTAACAGTCTCACTATTGAGATTATTGGGACTTGACTTCCTTGCTGCATTCAATGGCACAATACTTGTGGCCTGTCCTTTACAGCTCTGTCCTCAGTATTCAATGTGACCCGATTAAGCCCAGCTTAGGCAGGTTCATTTCAGGTCTGGGCCAAATATTGCACCACCTGTTGAAATCACAGCCAGCTTCTTGGCTCCTGGGCTGGAAATTATAGGATGAGAGGCACTTTCCTCTCTGAAAATGTCAGTACAAATGGGCAGGCCATGTGTTGCATGTTGCTTATCATGTACTGTATGCATGCCTAGGGGCTCTGCTTGTGTGGCTTTGGAAGCAAACATGGGAAAAAATCAGTGGAAAAAGGCAAAGTTACTGCTTCCCTGACTGAAAGATGGAAAAAACACAGTTCCACCAGTGCCAAAATCATCTGGATATATTGAGAAAATATAAAGAAAACAGTAAGGGCTTTTCTCTGTGGTTGCCACCAGAAAGGTGCGCAATAAAAAGTGTTACATTGTTCTAACATGACTTGATTTGGAAGTACTTCATCTGATTAGAGCTTTTCTTAAAGCAAGACAGCAGCTAGTACAGATCTACATGGATAAGGCAGAGAGAAGGTAGAAACAGAGAGAAATTTGTAAATAGTCTGATGTTGCTGAGCCAATTCACCATTTTTAGGGATATCACTACTATCTACTATTTAGAACAAAGAGCTGTGAGAAAAAAAGAGAATAAGTGAGACAGGCAGACAGAAAAAAAAAAGAAAAGAATTTGTCAGACTACTAAATGCACAAATAAGAGCACTGATACTGCAGATATGATAGACATGAAAGAAGTTACCAAAAGTGTAATTTTGTAAAAATTAAAAGTTTGCTTTATGTAGGAAATAGCAAAAGATGTGCCTCATATGTTAAAAAAAAAAATCCCAAACAAAAACCAAAAATTGAATGCATCCCATCATTTTCAAAGGGTTTAAAGTACCACTAGAGGAAGAAGAGCTTACAGGTACTGAGAAATTTTGTCCAGGAAGAACAGGTTCTATCATCTTTGGAACTTTTATTTAATTCAATTGTATATGAACTGGATGTATGGCTAAAAACACACTGTGGAATATTTTGAGATTTTTCTAAATAATGAAAAATAAAAAAAAGAATACGTTTTTTGTAATGAGGTTCATGATATGGCTGCAAGGCTATACATGCTTTACAAGGGTAGGAGTCTATCCAGTTGGAGGAGAGGTTAAAGATGTCCAGGAGGATAGAGAATATTTCAGTGGTATAGAAAGCACAGCTGAAAAATCATCTGATGAATCATGAGCATAATTTTCTTTCATCTGTGTTAGAAATGAAAAGGGAACAGTTCTTACTACCTGCTGGGGGACATTTTTGAAGAAATGGATCCCAAATATTCTTCAGTGCTTGGTGTATCATCAAAATTATGATTTGTGTCTCTGAGGGAAAAGACCTCATGTTCCTTAAACTGGTTTTCATGATGGGGTTTTTCAAGTATCATGCTGCTGAGGTGTGTGCCAAAAAATGCCCATCCCATTTCTAAGGTTAGAAATGGGGATCCCGAGCTTTGGCTGCTCTAAACCTCTTCACTGCCTCCCACCCACCCCACTCCAGTCATGCACTTGAGTGATAGGCTGGTTTACCTGGATTATTGCCACCGACTCCTTCTTCATGGCTGGGAAAGCTGGATATTGCAAATATGATGATTTGAAGGGTCTCCCAAAGCACAGCAGTCAGGTTTTACACAACCTGTCTCAGATGGTTTCCATGGCTGGCTCAGGGTGAATGAAATTCAGTGGTGCCCAGAACTGTCTTTGTTACTGTGCTGACTCTGGAAGCAGTGTGCTTGTATTTGATTTAATTAAAATTAGAGGACCATCTGTGGAACCAGTCCATCAGTTCTGTGGCCATGGCACGATAAATTTGAACCAGGATAATCCACTGATTTACCATATTAGTAGAGTTCTGGAATGATGGTCTCTGGCTCTGTTGGTCCCCTGCAACAAAAACCAGAGACCAAATCCACCTCCTTCTGCACATCTGTCCTACGCGATGCCACACTTCACATCAGTCATAGCCAACACTCCATCTCCTTCCCACCTTGTCCCCACTCTTGTCCCATCCTCGTGTTCTACTTCCCTCTCCTCCCCACTCTCATCTTCCACTGGGCTACCAGTCTCATGTCTCTGCATTCTCTGTTTCTCCTAAAATTTTTTTCTCCTTCTTGGAACCACATTCTCCAGAGCACATTTATTTCACTTGCACTGAGGAGGAGGGATAGGTGCACAAGTTGTTCTTGATGGTCCGAGGAAAACAAGGCAGATGATCCAGTGTTTTCCATATTGTATGGGTTTTGTCAGGAAGCTGGTAGAAAAGCAACAAGGTTGGATATTTCTGCAAACAGCATAGTTTCTGGTTTTAGCCTTTCAGATATTTCTGCACTTATAGTCAGAAAATAAGACAACCAAAACCTCCTCATTCTCCCTATTTTTGCCTGCAAAGTGTCTTATTGCCTGATATCAACAATCTTCAGTGGGTTTTTTTAGGTATTTATAATGAACATTTACCAGCTAAAAGTAATTGAATGTGCAAAATTATGGGTTTATATCTTATTTGCATTGCAATCTTTAAAAAATTTTAATTATAAGAATAATGTTATATCTACTTTAATGGAGAACCTGGAAACAGTAACCATTATATTAAGAATTTTTTGTAGTGAGAAATAACAAAATAGGTAGGAAAGCAGGTGTCTGTCCATCCCATCACTCTGAGAGCAGCTGTGCTTTTTTTTTCCCCCCAGTGTTTTCTTTGTTTCAAGAAACCTGCCTGAAAAAGAATCAAGAAAAGATATCAAGGACATGGTGGTAATGCTAAAGCCCTGCCTCATGGCCAGTATATTTCATGGTGCATGATCTTTGTTGAAGGCTCTGGATGGTGACTCAGAACATGTTTGCTAAGTATCTATCTCTACAACCGGCTTCCCATTTGTCCTTGTGTCAGTCACTAAGGGTAGTGTTATTAAATGTGAAAGAATTCAAAATCACTTCAATTATTTAAAAAACTTAATCACTTGTCTCTGTGATTCATTTCCATGTTTTCTCCTATCTTTTACCTTGTGCTTTTAAGGCTTGTCATGACAGGCGCTGTCTCTTACTATATGTTTGTAGAATATGAAGGATAATGGGAAAGTGCCTGGGTGGAACGCATGACATATTGCTAAACAAGAAATAATGAATGAGTTTTAGTAATTATAGCAGATGGCTGAGTGCACCCAATTTTCATGTATTATCTGAAGAATTATATTTGTTGTTGAAAACATATCTCTAATTTTTAAGATATATTTCGATATTTAACTTCCCAATAATATTTAGCTTGAAATCTTCCTCTGACATTTCATTTTCCCCATTTATTGAGCTCAAATCTATATTTCCACCATTCTCTCTGTCTTTTGTCGAGGCTGTATTTACTCCCTCTCTTGCATTCTCACTGTAATCATGCATAAAGTCCTTGGGAAAGTTATGTTTTTCTTTTCCATGGATGAAACACGGACAGAATTTATGATGGCAGGATGGTTCTTCTTGACCTGTTGTTTGGGTCTGCAGGAGCAAGAACGAACCCTGTAATAGGCCTCGGGAGGCTGTAACCCCAAGGCCGTGGTCACGTCACGTGTTGTGTCAATGCTTCCTCCCCCTGTCTCTATCAGAATTGCAGGGGACTGGCAGGGTGTGTAGCAGGCTGGGCACAAGTGCAACTTTGAAGAGGAGGCTAACTCTCTTCTTGGTGCCTTCAACTGGAGTACAGCCAGAATATTAGGGATGTGAATATCTCACTCAACTTGACATTTCTGAGGCTGTGCCTTGGAAAGTAGTCTTGGTCCCTTGGGTCTGAGAAAGTAAGACCACCAGACCCAGCTAAAACCACTACAATGATGAAAGCGTTGGAAAAGTTGATATATGAAGACAGATGAGAGGAACTGGATTTGCTCACTCTGAAGAGAAGGTGGCTCAGGGAGTACTAATTGCAGCCTTCCAAGACCTCAGAGGTGATGATGGAGAGTAAGTTACCCTCACTTCACAAGAATGCATAATGCCAAGACATGAGGCGGCACCACAAGTTGCCTGAAGTAGAATTCTACCTGGATATTAAAAATATTCTTCACAATGAGAATACTCAAACACTGGATATTTTACCCAGCAGAGTGCTGGAAGATCATCTGATAGATACATTGACTTGATGTGGCCCTGGATATCCAGTCCATTCCCTTATTTTCAGGGCAAGATTTGATGTTATGAACTGCAGAGATTTTTGCAGCCTGGAGTTTTCTATGCTTCTGTGATATTCAGTATTTCTTTTATTCTTCACATTGTAAATACATTCATACCCCGACTTCATGCCTAAATAGAGCTATGATTTTTCCAATATACAGGCATTAAAGACATATTTCTATATAATACACTTCTCTTGAAAGAAATATTGAATTAATATTTTTGTGTTTCTGGAGAGAATGAATATGATAGCACCTATACATTACTTGAGGAAGGTGTAAACCTAAACAGCCAATATGCTGTTCTGATTCGTTTGTATTACCTCCCTGATTCAAGCTCTTCCCCTAAAGAAAGAGGTGGATGTTCAACCTGGTCTTTGTCCCTTTACCTTTGAGGCAAACTCTCTGAGACAGTTCAGTCTGAGCACATTACTCTGCTTTGTGTTAGATATCACTACTGCAATGCAAAAATATGTCAAGACTAAATGTCATACCTTTAGGTAGCCTCATGTGTTTCTGACATGGAATCCATTATATCAACCTGAGAAATGATCACTTCTTCAAAGCCTTCTGAAGTGCTTAGTTTGTCTTATTATAGGCATAGTCCAGATATTTAGGTTATAGCACACCAGCATCATCAGCCATGACTAACAAATTCTTTACACTGAGAAAATCTTTGCTAAGTACAGGCCTGCACAGCGAAGTCTTCCTGGAGTGAAGACATTTGAAAGACATTTTAATTCCATGGCACCATGCAGAGGGCATTAATCTTTCTTATGATTTCCTCTACTGTAACAAAGAAAAAGACTTAATGTGCAAACCTCGTTAAATCAATCATCCTTGGGAATTTAGATACACAGTGTGATAAAGGCAACAACTTTCAATACCTAGAGGCAATTTTTTCCATATGTTTTGATGTTGGGTTTTAGGAAACATAAGCATTTAAATGAATTTTTGGCCCTATTTACAATATAAAATTTTAATATAAGGGTGCCTTACTCCAGGTTAAATAACATAAAGTTCTCACCTATTACAATGGAATATCAACCTGTGTTTGGTGCTTTCAGTACACAGTCAGGATGACTTTGGAGAGGACGGTTTAAGTTATTGATTATCTAGTGCTGCAGCAATATGGTAAAGGATGACAAATATTGAAAAAAATCAATAGCTTTTACATATTCTTTAATTTATTAAAATTTTTAAGCAAGTGTTTCAGCTACTGTACCTCTTCGTTTCCTGGGATTTAGCAAGACCTCTTTATTCAATTACAAATTTATACAACATAAACTGTTTGCAAACCTGGAATTTGGTTCTTTATTTGGAGAAAATAAAAGTGTAAAACTACTTGGAAAAGCCAATGATTATATCATTTTACATCACAAAGAGATGGCTGACTATGACTAATCCTCAGGTATTTGTCAAGGTTAGGCTTCCCATGGGAGAATATTTTTACTAAGTGCCATAGCCTTTAGAGCAAACTAGGACATTTGATGTATTTCCACATGGATAACAGCATTACATGACATCTAAGTAAACTTATATTATCTATTAATTGACAGCTTAGATCTGTCTGGCTCAAGGGAAAAAGACAACTGTGTGAAAGCTGGGGTAAGGTTAGAGGACAAATGTCAAACGTCCCCAGGTTATATCTCATGAGACAACTAGAAGTCCAGCTTTGTTACCTAGGTTTAGGCTTATATCACGATCTTTTTCCATTCTCTCTTTTTGAGAAACATGTTTTTTGCAAATAGAATAGACCATGCATTCTCAAACAAGATGATCTTTTTTTCCCTTTAATTGTGTGGCTAATACAATGCAATTTCAGAAGATTTTAAGAGATGTTTAAGGTATTTGTATAATCAGGTCCCTTTACAGTATTTTGTGGCTCCAAACATTTATGCACTCCACTGTGTAACAGAGGAAAGCTTTGTATCTCTCTGCTGTCTCTTTCTTTTCCTGAAATAAAGCCTCTCAGTTAAAATGAATGACATTAAAAAAAAAAAAAAAAGAAATAGAAACTTATAGGCCGTTCACATGAAATTTAAGATGCCTAAATGACTTAACTAGGCTTGGTGAACTACCAAGTAGGGACTCTCTTGAGAAAACCTGGCAGTTTTAGGCATTGCCTCCTTAAGAAGTTAAAAGATAAACTTTGTGTAACCTTTATCTTCATCACGTTCTGCATTTGTTTATCAAGCACTGTCTTAAGCGAGTAGCTGGTGTCAGAGCATGAAATACAGTTTTACAGTCTTTGTGAAGACTTGAGGATGACAAACAAAAAGAATGGGATGAGAAGGCAGATAAAAATTATCCATGACACTAGAATTCCTTTTAAAAACTAAAATTTGCCCCTTCTGACCTCACTCACTTGGGTCTGATTAGGTTGTCTCTTTCATCTGTGATTGAAGGTAAAACTGTCCACTTCTGGTCTCCAAGGACGAACAGCTCACACATTCTGGTACAGAAATAGCAGAGATTCTCGAATTTTGAGCTCAAGCAATGTCTCCTGGACATCTCCACCCTGGATACATGGCTACCATGCAGAGGCCATGCATCCCCTGTGAAGGATACCCAGACTATTTAGATTAACTATCCTCCACACTGGATGAGGAAAGACAGTATCCATGATCCTTCATCTCATGGAAGAAAGTACATTGTCTCTTTGATCAGAAGGACTGGGCACTGTTCTGAAAAAAGAGTCTACTGGGATCTTTGCCACCATTATCCACCAGTTTGAATCTCTTTCCTCAGGTCCAAAAGCAAAGCTGATTGGTGATGATGAATCCCTCTGTGAAGGCATTAAGACTTTCTGCATCTGCAGGAACGAGGAATGTCAGCCCCTGTGTATGAGAAGCAGCTGTGAAACAGCTGATATGTTTACAGTTCAAACCCAAAGTACCCTTCTGACTTACCTCTTGTTGGGTCATGCTTTTGTGTCTTTACAAAAACAATATCTAGACCCAACCCAAAGAGATGGTAATCTAGTTGTTTTGGCATCTTCCACTGTCAGATTTGTCATTACTTTGAAAACCGATAAGTATGACTAATTGTATTAAACTTAAACTACCGTTCCTTGCTGATATTTGCCGTTATGATTTTTTTTGGATCAAAATCAATAACAAATTACACTATTTCCACCACTATTTCCAGTATTTCAGCTAGTAGCAGCAGGACTACAAAAATGGTTAATATCCCAAATACTTCATAATTTCATCCTGATTATGTTTTGTGGTTCATTTATTAAGTTGCTGTCATGTTTAGACTGGCTCTGATGTGAGTTTTGTACCAGGTTTATTATCAGAGATATAATAAATATAGCCTTCTTTCTCACATGGCTTCTTGCACGTGCGTGTCTTACAGGCTGAAAATTACAGTATTAAAAATTGTCAAGAGTTCGTATTTATTAAACAAGACAATAAAAACCCAAATATGCAGATTTTCTGACAATGCTGTCACACTGCAAATCACAGAGGAGCTTCTTAACAGCAAAAAACCCAGGTAAAGAATAACAGAAAACAATTAATATAATGAGAAGGCAAAATGAAAACAAAGGCAATGTTGTAGTTACCAAAACCATGATGAGACGGCTACTGTAAGACAAATGAAAACAAACTGTCACAAAACAAAATGGCTTTAGAGAAGCCCTGTTCAATGTTTTTGGGCATACCTAATAAATAATGTATTTATTCCTTTTTCGAAAATGTGTCAGGTGCAAATTAAGTTTTCTGAAGGCATTTTCTAGTCATTAAGGCTTGAACTTATTCTAAAATTAAAAATAATTTTAAAAGTGTGAGAAAGAAAGTATATCTGTTGAAGCTGGTGGCATGTGCCTGATGATGGATGCAGATGGTCTGTGACCCCCAAAGGGCTAATGGGGTGTCTGGAGTGGCGTGGGCACACAGCCACTCCACAGCCACTCCTTGTCTGGAAACAAAAACCAACACCATTCCTTGGTGGGAAAAGAAAGAGAGAAAGAGACAATCCTGTAAATGTTATTTTCCCCCCAATACATGTACCCCAGAATATTTTGAACTGGTCCTGCTACAATTTCCTGGCTGGTCTGTACATCAGCTTTCCAGGCTCAAGAAGTGGGCTCAGAACACACAGACACAGAAACATCCTCCTTTTTATGATATCTTACTCTTAGATTACAGGCCTTTAATGCACCTTCAGACTATAAGACACTGTCATACAGAAGTAAAAGCAGTAAAAAGAGGCAGGTTGCAAATTCACTATTCAGGTTTAGTAATTTTCAGAACCTTTCATTAAATCTTCCGCTTTGATGGAATTTGCAGGCAATTCTAAACTTGAATTTCAGCACACATTAGCTTGAGGAAACTATTACATTAATAACTGTGCATGACATGCATGGCAAACTATAATGTTTTACAGACATGTAGGCAAAACAGTGGATTTTTTTAGGATCTGAGAAAGTACAAGTTGTAAACACAGTGCAGTAAAAATGCCTTCTTCTCTGTTTCTCACTGGCTGATTTTCAATTTATTTCCTTCCCACACTCTCCTAGCACTTGGTGTATTCCTCCTTAAGCCAGCAATCCTAAGATGCACGAGGTCCGGACATTTCACTCAGGCTTTCTCATGCGGCTGCACAAATGAGGAGAAATAGGGAAGTCTAATGAGAAAACAAATCTGCTCTAGGCTGCCATGCACTGCAGCAACCAAGAGTTTGCTCAAGACTTATCACTCTAGGGAAAACAGTAAGTAAACCTACAAGAAGTACTATTGGGGTAACAATTAAGATGTACTGTTGTACCTTTTTCTAAAGAGAAATGTTGATTTGGGGCACACATTTTTTTTTCCATTTAAATCATAATCCTTAATCACATTACCCTTGCAGACAGCCTGCATAAGCTACATAACTTATTTTAATATTCAGTATTGATTTTCTTGTTTGTCTTTTTCCTAAGATGTAAAACTGATGTGGAGCTTGCTCCATCTACTGCCATATTCTTTTATTCATTATAAGAAATATGAAAGTCTATTTTGAAAACACTGCTCCATATTTATCTGTAACCTTCCTGGGCTGTGCTCTCATGCATGCATATATTATTCCTTGTGGCACTTAGGGACATGGTTTAGTGATGGACCTGGCCGTGGTGGATTAGTGGTTGGACTGGTGACCTTAGAGGTTGTTTCTGACCAAAAGGGTGCTATACTTCTATAAGGAAGACCCCAGGAAAAGGTTTAGGTGAGCTTGACGTGGTATGAGTCATGATAGAGAAGATGTGCACATACTCTCCTTCCTTCTCAGAAGCGCCATAGCTTACTTGCACAAAGGAGTTTTGGCAAAGGTGTGAAAATCCAGCATTCAAGCTCCACCATACACTGTCCCCTCCCTGACTGCAGAGGTCTGGACAGATACAGAAATTACATCCAGCTAGCTATCCAGTGGTTATCGGCCTAGCCTGAGAAGGCTCAACTTAACTACCATAGAAGTACCATAAAATTTAACCCCTTGAAGAGATTTTAGGCACATATTGAAAGAAAAAGAACAAGGCTGTATCCCATATTACCCATTTGAAGTGGTTTGCTTTTCAGCATACAATACTTACCACTGGTACGACTGGCTATGCCTGCCCTGTTGTGCAAGAACATTTTTAGTGGGACCTTCAAATCCCTTCAACTCCATCAAGGTTTGCATTATGAATGTTGATTATGCCTTACTACTTCACTTGAGACAGTTTACACCTGTCAGCTGTAATGTTCCTGGCTTTCTGGTGTTTCTTGATTTAAAATACTCCTCAATAAGTGACTTCAAATATGAAAGTTCTGAAAACCATGATGGAGTTATAATGAAGGTTGCAGTTTCTCTCCTGATACAGCCCTGCCGACCCAGACACTAACAGGGACTGTAAGTGGTTTGTCCATGAGTTCAACTATGCCACTAGTTTGCAAGGACTAGAAAAAAAATTCCTCCTTTTTCCTGTCTCTTCAATCTCGGTGATAAAGAAAGTTTTAGGTAAAATTTGTCAGCCGTCAAGCAGTTACCCAGGCTTTTTTTTTAGGTTTAAACATGAAGGTAATGTGATGCATCTGAAGCAGAGATGGAGAGACACCATACATACACCTTCCCTTCAGCTAACTAAATTCATTTGTCAGGTTAGATTTGCAGTCAAAAAAAAGTGCACATGTGGGTGCACTTCTGCTCATCAGCATCATAAAAGCTCACAATCCAGCAATGCTGGTCATGATTAAAGCAGTCTGAAGCACCACAACCTGTTCGATATGCTATGACACAGAGGGATAGTGCTGCACTCCTTACTCCTTAACGCTCCCATTTTAAATTGTATTTTCTTCAACTTAGTGGGAAAAAAGCAAAAAATGCAGGTCAGTGTGGAACATCAAAAGGCCACTGATCTCCCTAGGGATGAAAAGAAAAAGAAAAAAATCAAAAATAACTTTTTTTTTTTCTCAGAAGCTTTCAAGAAAAACAAAAGCTGCAGCTCTATTTTACAAAACACACTTAAACAACCTAACACTGAATTATTCATGCCTGTTCTGAAATACAAGCTTTATAACCCAGAATTAATTGCCCTTGGTGGTGAGTATATCTCATCTCATTGTAAATACTTTGTCAATTGAAGTACAAACATGTTCTGCATAAAAAAAAAGATGTTAACACAAACAGTGTCATAAGCTTAAGAATATTATCACCTTCCTTTTCCTAACGACTTTGGACCAAGTTTTACTTTTGAAGCTGACAGACTGACTGGATTTTCACGGGTTTGAAAACTCAGACCCGAGTTTTTCCAATGATCAGATTTTTTTTGAGGAGAGAGTTCACTGGTTCTGCTAGCATGCAGACATAATCTAGATTTCCATTTGTCTTATCAAACTCCTTCTGCTAGGATTCTTCTGCAGTTAATAATAATTTTTCAGGATTTTAAAATAAGACTTCCCTGTTGGAGTCCTGTTTCTACCTAGACAGCCACCTGACCATCTGTGAGGTACCTCTTTTTAGAGTATGCTCCTGAAATCAGAGTCACCCCTGGAAATGCAGAGTCCAGAGCAGCTTGCCTCTTAAGTGGTGTGATGTAAGAGAACCACAAAAACCCGAAGTGAAAAACAGATTGGGGCTTTTCTGAAATAAAAGCAAAACCCTGCCTTTTGCAGTGTGGAAATCAATTTCTTGCAATGAATCTTTTTTTTTTTTTTGACTGTCTTCTTGATTAGGTACAAAATGCTCTCTCTGTTGATGCCTGAATATCAAGTGCACTTGGAAACCTGTGCAACTGGTTGCAGAGAGTAGGTGCTGTATTTCAAACCAAGGCCTATTGTCCAATGCTGCCTGCTAATGAAGGGAAGTTATTTCTCATAAGAAATATCACCTGTGCCCTGTTTCCTTTAACTGTGCTTTTGAGAGCTACTCACAAAGTAAAATTTAATCTCTCCACAGAATTCAGGGTGACATTTAGCTAATGGACTCAACACTCAGCACTTTTGTGGGTGGTGGGAGGAGAAGGGTGGCTAATTAATTTCCAGGCTCCTCTGATCCCATGGCTGTCATTTAAACTTTAGGGTCCTGCTGGCACCAACAGTCAGATCAGGCAATCATCCATGGCACCATTCAGCTGGCTCTGGTCATAGCCTGGGCAGAGGGGAGGGAAGGAAATGACTGAGAGATGTAGGTATCTGAGGGCCACTGAAATATTTTGTTTGCTGGAAAGGGACCTTTAGCTGTCCCATCAGCTCAGGTCAAGACAGTGACTCTGTACGTGGTATGTTTGGTAGCCATGTGTTAAGGCTCTGCTCTGTTGCTTAACACTGGAATTTTGCAACTTAACACAGTTGCAAAGGGAGAAGAAAAGTTGGGGGTAACTGCTGCGCTCTCCCACCCTAAGGGGCCATGAAGAGATGGCTCTTCTTGTTCTTGGCTCTTTCCTCTTATCAGTCCCCCAGAGGAGGCTTTGTGGATGAATGTTTGCCCTTCTGTGTCTAAAATAACTGTAGGTTCAGTCTTGAGTGTTGCTTCAGATTTTTTAACATTTCCCATGGCTGAAACCTATGGCTCTACATGAATCCTGACATCTGCACACCCAGACACATCCTTTGCTGGCATCACACCTTGCCGTTTCCTCTGCCCTCCCGTTCTCAAAATCCCTTCTTGTGCTTCCAGTAGCTCAGATCCAAGTCATGTGGACATTCACATCAGGTTTGGGCAAGGTTAATGAAGATGTTAGGGTGAAATGTTAGGGTATGAAGCTTCAACTGACTGTAATGGGAGGCTCATGCAGTTTTTATGATCTCACCCTGGATATCTACCTGGTAAGCCTTTGGAGGGGGTGCAAGCTGAGGTCAGACAAGTATCCTAATCCATTTGTGGGATTTGGAAACTATAGCTTTAAGCCAGTTTATAGTGATTTGTAGTCTTAGTTTGGTGATGTGTTGATTCTTTTCTTCCTTATGTAGGTAGGGCAAAGCCCTTTCCACAGCTCTTATTATCATGATTATCAAAATGCCAAGAGGCTTACAGGAATGTGATCCTCCTCACAGGGATGGGGAAGACATGATATTCACTTATTTTTTGGGGTGTTTTTTTTGGTTTTGGCGTTTTTTTTCTTTTTGAGCTGTGACATACCATAGCCTACATGGGAGGTGGCATGGCACAGATGAGACATTACAGAGACATTCAAACGTTTAAGAGCAGCTAATGGATTTGGACATGTAATTGGCAGCTAATTCCCCTGTCTCCAAAAATCAGCTTGATTCAAAATTTTTCAGAGGTTGTACAGGTTGTACAGTGCTTTTGAAAATATAAGCTATTTTTCACCAGTTATGTATTGTAGCTCTTGCACTTTAAAACTAAGGTTTTTATTCCTCAGAAAAAGTACTAGCAATTACCTTAAAGTATATTTTTTCTGCTAAAAGAAACCCACACTAGATGTGACAGCCAGGTGGACAGAAAAACATGTAAACTCAGGGCCAGAAAAATATATAGTTAGAGGTCCAAGAGGAAGCAAAAGTATGCAGTAGAGTTCACAGTGTTCATTGAGGTCAGGAAGATATAGCAGTGTGTCAGAGCTGCACACACATGACAGAGTCAAGGCACTGAGGACAAACACCACTGGGGTGTATTTCAGCTGTCAGACGCTCTAATTGCAAGCCTGATCTCAATGTTTTGAAAGAGTGCTACAGACGGGTTGTTCCCCATATAAAAATGTAAATGTTTTTTTCGTCCATTTTTTACAGATAAACAAAGCCATAGCTTAAGATGAGTTACTCCAAATTAAGACTTTTCATACCCTGCATGTGTAAGTTATCTTACATGTAAAGGCTATGGTTCTGCATAGGGAACGACAGAGGACGCCGTCATGCTCATAAATAATAATATAGCATTATTTTATTTCTGCTGTCATGTCTCTTCTAAACATCGTAAAACACAACCACAACAGTGGCTAATGTGGCCGACAAGACCGGGGAAATAACAAAGAAGCAGCCCTGAAAGAACCGAGTTTTCTTTTTTCTCAGTGGCAATGCAGTTCACCCAGAAGGGGGAGATCTCAGCCCGCATGCTGCAGCAGCCAGCACCTAGCCTGTGTTTCAGCACCAGCTCAGAATTTGTCTGACAGGGACACTTCAACACAAACCATGTAATTTGGTGCTGGAGCACACTGGACCTCATCTGTTTAAAAAGATGCACAGATATAGTCATCACACTTCATAATTTAATAAACTGCTAAAAAATTGCACACGTTTTCATTTTAGCAACTTAGGTCCTGCAACTAAACTCACAATGCTACAAAGACATTTGAATTTTTCACTAATATGTCATGAGCACTGCACCCATTGCAAATTAATGAGTCTCTGAATAGCACTGTGCATTTGTCATTTGAATTTATGCTAATGCACTGAGATCTCCTGATGATGTTGATAGTCCACAGCAGCTGCTCAAACTATAGAATATACATGCATATTCCTTCACATTTTATTCATCTTTCCTTGGATTTTTATGATCTATCATTTGAACTGCAGTCCTGCAGCTGGTTATTGATAGGACTGCTAATTCTCTTTGACTTTACACTACAGGCTTGACCCCCAACCCTGAGCAGAAGTAATGGACCAGTGTTGAGAGAATTATGTACATCACACAGCAGCAACCTCAGACCAGTGGGTCAAAAGGAGTTCATTGAGAACCGATGGTATTTACAAAGAGCGTTGGCATGGTAACTGATAACTGCCCCCCCCACCCCCCCCACCAATGAACCAATGAATTACACCAAGTAGAATTTATTTCAGTAAGTCGGTCTAAGGCTCATACAAATTATATGTCATTGTAGGTTGTATTTGTTCTTTTCTGCATATAGAGAGGAGTAAAGGCCTGTCAGGCACCCTTCCCACCCAGAAGAGAGTATGCAACAGCCATTGTTTGGTAGTGACCTGCAAAATGCTGGCCAAAGGCAAGACAACAACCTTTCCATCCAGAGTTCAGGCAGTGCCATTGCGTAATTAGGAACAGTGTCAGACTGAATCCATCCGGGGTCCTGACAAAGAAACAAAGAAAAGAGCTACTAGGGAAACCAGTAATAAAAGTTTCAAAACATTTATCTGTGAGCTGNAGCAACTTAGGTCCTGCAACTAAACTCACAATGCTACAAAGACATTTGAATTTTTCACTAATATGTCATGAGCACTGCACCCATTGCAAATTAATGAGTCTCTGAATAGCACTGTGCATTTGTCATTTGAATTTATGCTAATGCACTGAGATCTCCTGATGATGTTGATAGTCCACAGCAGCTGCTCAAACTATAGAATATACATGCATATTCCTTCACATTTTATTCATCTTTCCTTGGATTTTTATGATCTATCATTTGAACTGCAGTCCTGCAGCTGGTTATTGATAGGACTGCTAATTCTCTTTGACTTTACACTACAGGCTTGACCCCCAACCCTGAGCAGAAGTAATGGACCAGTGTTGAGAGAATTATGTACATCACACAGCAGCAACCTCAGACCAGTGGGTCAAAAGGAGTTCATTGAGAACCGATGGTATTTACAAAGAGCGTTGGCATGGTAACTGATAACTGCCNAATATTCCAGAGTAGACTGCAGTCTTTACCAACTTTAGCTTTACACATGACAATTATAGCACTGCTAATATACCCAGGAAACAATTATTTGAGCTGCCTAATCATTTTCAAATGACTCAGAAAAAATCAAGCACAAAAAAGAAATAAGTAGCACAGATACAGAAAGTAAAGCTTGTTAAGAGTCACTCAATTTTTTTGTTCTCTTCCAGGTTTCAGGGGCCAGGGAAGCTTAGCAGTTTAATTTTGAAACATCTGGGAACAGTGATGCTGTACAATATACTGTGGCCTTTTGTTTGCAGCAGGTTCTTTTAGAGGGAACGAAGCTGTGTCACATGAGAGAAGTTGACTGAATTATCTGATAAATGTCAAAATTAGACAGACGCATTCTGCCATCTCTTAAATACTGTCAGGAAAGGGTTTACAAAAAATTAACCAGTTCATCTCTATTATCTAAGAGAAGCTCTGGAGCTGAACAATGGCATATACAAAGGGAAAAGAGAGCAGACTGACTCCACAGTCTTAAAGCAGCTCTGAGCAGAAGTCTCATGAATGCTACTTAATATATATGTGTGTATATATATATATATATATGTGTGTGTGTGTGTGTGTGCGCGTGTGTGTGTATGTCTAACATTCTAGCACCATTCCCAGGGTTAAAGGGCTGCTTCAGAGAAATGTGTTTCACTAAAAAGCAGCAAATAGCTGCTTTCCTATAGCACTGTAGTTTTCCCATCAAGAAGGGTAAAGACATTTTCACTGTTCTCAAAAAACTTTGAAATGTAAACTTGTTCGATTGATGGCTCCTTCTGGTCCTGGCAGCCTTTTTGATAGCTGGTGCTCTTTCTGGAATACTTGTTAAAAATGTCTCTGTAGCAAAGATGTTGTGTTTTTTGTTGGTTTTTTTTTCCCCATGTAATTTTTTTTTAAAGTCAGTGCATGGAAGAGCAGAGATAGGCTCTTGTCTTCGATAAAGCAGACTGACAGGTGAACACCTACTCTTACTGCCCTTTTACACAATAATAACTTATGAGTTCAGACTGCTTGAAAGCAGGTTTTTCATTCTAAATCTTCAATTCTTTTTGAGCACTACTCCTGCTCAGGAAAAGTGGCCATAGCATTGCAGACTGTGCCAGAGGCTGTGAGTGTGTCAAGGCTGGAGCAGTTACATGCACCACTGTCATTTAAGACCAGTGCATCCAACAGCTATTAATTCCTCCCTGCATGGAGACTGACCAAAATTTGTGACTGGGTGTGACCCCAACCTGAAAGGTAGTGTCCCATGTTGTCCCCTCCACCAGTGTCCATACCAGCCCAAATTCTGACCTTTATCACCACAGAAGCCCCTATTCTGGTTTGGTGGGTGCCTGTCTACTTGAAGCAGCCCAGCTTTCAGAACAACTGTGCTTACATACCTGTTTGTCAAGCTTGCACGGCTCTCAGTTTTGGAAATATTTTGCTTTGCACATGTAAATTGTTTCCTGGAGATTGTCACATATGCTTGTATCTCATCTCTCATGCTGCCTCCTCTGACCCTGCTAGCTCCATCAATGAAGAGTAATTGTAAAAGAAATCTTCCTGGTTGAAATAAAAAGCAGTGTCAAGGAGGTTTTCTGGAGTAATACCTTGATGCTAACCACCACTCACAGATCCAGGGAGGATTAAACTTGCTCATCTTTTTCTATTCCATTTTTTCTTTCATTGTACTCAGTGTACCTATTCAGTAGCTATCATCATTACGAAAGATTATTCTGCTGTATAATGGCAGGGATTGTTTACCACAACAAAACCTGAGAATCTGGAAGTGCCTCCCAACATGCCTCATAGACTATAACTTGTCCCTCCTCCTTCCTGCACTAGATCCCCTTTTTACCTCTTTGAAAGGACTTGTGCAAACTCAGATTGCAGACAGTGAATAAATCAGCTCACTGGCAGATAATGGCAGAGGAAGAGGTTGGCATGATCGACATGGGCTATAATGTCCTTATAAAGAAAGGCAGCTGATCCTCATAATATGCTATGCTAGCCATGGCTGTTGGTAAAATATACAGTGCTCAGTAGTCTCTCAAGGCTCAGAGGAGAAGCCACTCAAGGCTCAGAGAAGACTATGTTTCTCAAAAGTGACATCAAGTTTTTTTAACTTTTGTAGTCTTTTATGTTAAAAACCCTTGCAAGTGATTTTTTTATCAGTGCTCTTGTTAAATGAGAGAATATTTGATTTTACTTTGGTTCTATTTTAGCTACAACAATCGGTTCTCTGAACATCTTTCTAATGTTTCAGATTTCTATAAAAATAGCTTCTTCTTTTTCAAATGACTGTCTCAAAAAAATGTGTAAGGGATGGAGGTAGTAATGCAGATGAAATTCAAATTTTAAAGTTAGAAATCTACAGGGAAAAGGTCAATTTGAGTCAAAACCTGAGTGTTCCAGACCTCATTGTGTCATTGGACAACTGAGGAATTTGGAATTGGATTCTTAGATAATGTGGGTCAGTCTTGGCCTTATTGATATGAAAGGGTTGATCCACAGAGATCGTTGATCTTGTCTCTCTGTGAGATTTCCTTATGGTTCCAGATAGAGACACTGCCTGATGATCATTACCATCCCCAAATCCCCAGCCTGCATTTGATCTCACACCTCATCATCTACTACAGAAGGCTTGAAAGTATCCCAGAACTGAAGAATTCAAAAATCATTTAAAAACCTCACCTATTAATTATATTGTTTCTTATGCATGTTAGGAAAAAAAAAAAAAAAAAACCACATTCAAACCTCATTCCAGGTCACAGTTAAGAGTTGTTTCCATCTTTTTTCTCTTTATTCCAGGAATATCTGCTATCTGGCTAGCATAATGAAGGCAGCTAGGGTTCAGGGCCCAGCTGGGGATACCACTCAGCATCAGGAATTGGGAATGTGGTCTGTAGGATGATGCAGGTGAGAGAATCTCCTTCTTGCTCTCTTCATCTCTAACAATTTTCAGCAGAACACCCTGCACTGAAGAACAGTCTGAGAGCTGCGTCAAGCACACAGAAGATCTTCAAAAGTGTAAATTCATTCCTTTTACTAGTTGTTGGGAGTTGGCAATTGAGACTGGTAGTGTGTGTGGTACCTTCTCCACAGATTGCCAGGCACATTCCAAAGGCATGGCAATGAATGCCTTCTGATGTCCCCAGTATTACAATGTATTTCTCTACCTTTTGGAAATTGAGAACACAGCCAGGAAATAGTGTTTAAATATCCATATTGTCAAAGCAAACTGATCCCAAATTTGGCCACTAGTCCTTAACACTAGAGGAATCCTCAGATGGCAAAGTCTGGAGTCTAGATAGTCCCAAACAAAACCTGGTACTCGAAACATTAGACATATCTCTGTTCTAAATTAAATATTTCTCCTCAAAGCTGTTTATTTAATTTTCAACATGCAGCATGTCCAGGTGCTGCTTGTGTTTTTGAAAGCAGATTCTTACTTTTAAAGTTCCAGACATAGAATTAATGTTTATTGGCATATCAAATTGTGTAGGATTTTAACTCAGAGGAAAAAATAAGATTTTACAAGAGACTCAAAATATTGGTGTGTTAATCTTCTCTGGACCCACTTCTCAGCAGAGCTCAATAGCTGCAGTGGAAGAGCAGCAGTACTACCAGCATCCCTTTCCTTCTCCTGGTCCCACGGTGCTGACATTACCCTGTGAGTGCTATGCTTGGTCAACACTTCTAATGATTCAAGAGCTGTCCCTGGGGATTTGTCCTTTCTCCTTCTCAATCCCTCCCTCACATCGTTCCCATGTGCTGTGCAGAGGCTCAGGAACTTGCCTGCTCAGCAGACTTGAAATCTCATCATCAGGCAGTCCACCCGCCAGAATAGTCAGTCTTTGTAACTGTTTTTGATTTATAAGGCAGAGGAATCACCACATTTACCTTACACCTCTGTATTTACCTACAGATAAAATGCCGTGTTTCCATTTTGTACTGGAGCATAGGTATACGTGTCTGGGAATGAATGAAGAGTCCATTTATACAACAAGTTCCACAGATTTCATGCTCTTTTTTTACCCCTATAACCAAAATCACAGTTTGCAAAGATTCTGCTTGTCTCAGAGGGACTCTCATGGTCAAACTGAAAAGGAAAAAAAAAGGAAAAAAAAATCACACCATACTTCTTAGTAAGTTCTATTTTCTCTTTCAACTAGCCAACATAAAAACCTTTTCTCCTGGCTTGTACAATCTTTTAAAGTACTAACAAGTGTTCTGTGGTTTCTAAGAGATTCTTTTTTTTTCTTTCATAACTCCAGGGTTACCACCCTAGTAGGTGTGGAAAATCTTTGTTCACTTCATTATAAGACACTTTTGTGTACCATCTAACTGGATATGGCCAGCAAAGAGGAGCAGATATGTCACACACTTAATGCTTTTTTCCTCATCCCTGACATCCTAGGATACTGCAGACTTTCACGTTCTAATGGGGGTTTCTTTTACCAGTGAGCAACGTTTTCCTCTACTCTTTAACGCACCTACAAGTTTCTGACCTTTTATAATTTCCTCACCTGCACTGCAGTTTCTGCCAGTGTTCCTGTTGATATGTGGCCTAGAAAAATTGCCTTCACGTTTAGAAAATCTGTATGTCAGAGAATGTTAGCTTGTGTACACTAGCATCTTGAGTCTTCTCCATTTTATCCGTGTGAGAACTGCAGTGAAAATCAGGGGGAAAAGGGCAGTTCATAGAATGGATTTCACCACAGGCTTTTTTGCAAACCTTTGCCCACTGTCACCAAGCACCACTTTGAGCCTGCCAGTGGTAGATGTAGATAGGAAGCACTCCAGGCTCATGAAAATAAATTTATTCTTTGAAAACATGGTATATTCTATTTGTGTATGACAAATGAAGAATTCCCAAGTGCATTTCAAACATACATTTACTCAGTAATGTATTACCCAGTTCTGTATCTGGGCTATTTTCAGAAATTGAAAGCACCGCTTCTCTTTCAAAGCTAGCCACTTCCTTTTTGACTGTCTTCCCACTCTGAACATAAAACAGGTGCATCAGCAATATTTGGCAAGTACATACCAGAAGAACTTCTATCTTTAATACCGGCATTTCATGTTGTTTGCCTTATCTCAGTCATCAACACTGATTCAAAGCAATTGAGTATCACAGCACTGACTATAAGCCAAGTTAGACAAGAGTTGGCAGAGGTTACAGCTGTGGGAGGACCTGCAGGAGGAGGTAATAGCTGCTTCTGTGAGCCAAGGGATGCCAGTTATAATACTTCCTTCATATTTCCCATTTGTTAAAACAGTTTTCTTTGTTCTTTTATGAAAGGTGCCTGGACTGATTAAGATTTCCAGATGCAAATAGGCAACTCATCTCACATCCCTGGCAAGGAAAATAAAATGGAACATACTTCATAGAGAAAAGATTAATACAAATGTATTTGGCAGGGTCATAAACAGTTGAAAACAAGGTCTTACACTACAGAGGCTCAGGGATCATTAGTCTGACGGTATCTTCAGATGATTTAGTCCTCTACAGATTGTTTTCAAGTGTCAAGGTACCCATGGTTTACATTGTATTAGAGAACAAAGACAAGTAAGAGTTAAATTTAGAAAGCACAGTCTTTCAAGTGTTATTTAGAAAGAAAACTCCCCCCTAGTTTCAGATGGGAGCAAGATGAAGGAGGAACTGTCATGAGTTGAACTTTGGAAGAAATAGCAGCCCCTAGGCCCTTGGGGGTCTGGGGCAAAGGGTCACAGGTTGGTGACTTGCAGTTTCATGGGCTGCAGGCAAAGCAGAATAATTTGTGAAAAAATAAAATAAAATAAAATAAAATAAAATAAAATAAAATAAAATAAAATAAAATAAAATAAAATAAATCTAATAAGTATAACTAACTGCACTTATACTACTGTTTATCTGTGATGTACAAAACAAATATGTTTTGAGATATGTACACTCTACTAAGGTTTTTTTCTTAAAAAAAACCCNTTTAGAAAGCACAGTCTTTCAAGTGTTATTTAGAAAGAAAACTCCCCCCTAGTTTCAGATGGGAGCAAGATGAAGGAGGAACTGTCATGAGTTGAACTTTGGAAGAAATAGCAGCCCCTAGGCCCTTGGGGGTCTGGGGCAAAGGGTCACAGGTTGGTGACTTGCAGTTTCATGGGCTGCAGGCAAAGCAGAATAATTTGTGAAGAAGTATAAAAGTCCAGAACTGGTGCCTCCTTCCCTTACTGTGTTAGAGACTGAATGCTGAACTCTGTAAAACCATTCAATTTTCCTCACTTTTTCACTATTATGATGCCTTTCCCTTCCCTGTTTTTCATCAGGAGAATACATCATAACTGGTCTGGTGTGCTGTAAGTATACTATACTAATTAAATAAAATAAAAGAAAATTTAAAAANNNTAAAATAAAATAAAATAAAATAAAATAAAATAAAATAAAATAAAATAAAATAAAATAAAATAAAATAAAATAAAATAAAATAAAATAAAATAAAATAAATCTAATAAGTATAACTAACTGCACTTATACTACTGTTTATCTGTGATGTACAAAACAAATATGTTTTGAGATATGTACACTCTACTAAGGTTTTTTTCTTAAAAAAAACCCCAAAACACTGAAGATAAGTAGGAGTTAGAGACAATTGATGTCATCCCCATCATACACAGAAAACTTCAGAGTAATTCCACACTCATCTTCTCACTCCTGAATTAGATGTCCTGAAAATGGAGCTGGAAGAGACACAGCATTAAGTTAGTATATTAGGAGACACCTATGTAGTTTAGGATATAGAACTGAAAATTGTGATTTGGTTGAGCATCTTTGCCATCATCTGGTACCTATCTACACAGGTAGATGCAAAATGGAGACAGACTCATAGACTTAGAGGTCACCTTTGGTGTCTTACTCCTATGTTGTTGTCCCCATGAAGATATCCACAGTATTCCGCTTTGAATTAGACTGCCTCTGATGTTTCTTGTCATCCATAGATATCTCCTTACAACAAAAGTTATTGTGGTTTTAAATGGATTTTGCATTACAAAGAGAAGGCTACAAATTGAGAGATTTTTGGGCACACCTTGATTTGCGCAGTGTGCGTTCAAACTATTCTATTCTCCACAGTTTTCAGTTCAAGATGTTGAGGCCATCAGCTTGAATTTTGGGCCCCTCAGGGCAAGAAAGACATTGAGGTGCTTGAGCAAGTCCAGGAAAGGGCAAAAGAGATGGGCAAGGGTCTGGAGAACAAACCTGATGAGAAATAGCTGAGGGAGTTGCATGTGTTCAGCCTGGGAAAAAAGAAGCTTGGAGGCAATCTTCTCACTCTCTATAACTAC
>VYXC01007187.1:0-19155 GCA_013397175.1 Platysteira castanea
GGCTGGGGAAAAGGCATCAGTAGCTTATTTTGTTGGTAGTTTATTTCTGGAAAAAGCTAAATGAAATAGTTTATGCAGCAGCTCCCTCAGCCCCATTTTTCTATAGATGGGCCAGGAGATGACCAGGGGAGGCTGCTTATAAAGTGGTGTCTGTGCACTTTAGAGTACAGGCCTCAAGTTAAAGCACAGAAAAGCCAGGGAGATTATCGAACAGCACAGATGAGGGTGTCAACAAACACAATTTAAGGAAAAGGATAAAGCCCCTTCTAACATAACTAAATGCACTCAGAAGAGTGGCAATGCAACCTGTTACATGCATAATTACCCAACTTACAGACAAGAAGTACATCCATAAGGCACAAGTAAGTAGTAACTAGAGAATCTCAGAAAGATGACAGGCTTTTTCTCTGGACCAGTCCTGATTCTAAGAACCACAAAAGTTCCATGGGACATGGTCATCAAACTGGAAAGAGAAAGTCACGTATGTCTGAGGACTGAGGATAGATCTTCAAGGGTAAGCAGAAAGTAACAGAAAGAAACAGAAGTGTGAAGTTCTGAAATGCCAGATTAGGAGCAATGTTGATGGTTTATTCTGTGCGGCCACTGAATATCACACGATGATTTGCTTAGAGGTGCAACGAGGACGAACCTCACAAGATAGATAGGCCATCTACAATCAGTCAATAGCAAGGATACACCTGAACACCACTGGAAAGAAGAAAGGTTCGAGAGGAAATTATTTTGGCTTTTATTCAGGAGGCAGAAGATAAAAAGACAGTGTCTTTCTTTGAAATGCTGCCAGTATCATAAAAGGTCACAAAAGCAAGGCTGCATGACTCTGCACACAAACAGTGCTTGGAAGAAGGGATTTAGGTCAATTCCAAATTGAAACCCTTTTCTAGAAAAGACAGAATCAAAGGAGGGTCAGCCTATACCCAAATAGAGCCAGTTTATTTGTATATCAAATTGAGAAAGAAACAAAAAGCTGGAGGAGAAAAATCAAGTATCTAAACCAGAAATGTCCTAAGCATGCACACAGGCTGTGAATTATGACAAAATATGTCTGTCTTTGAAATCTAAAGCCCAAGACATTTGAACCTGAATGTCAGGAATTACATAGATCACACCACTGAAAAGTGTTGCTATGCCTTAAAGAAAGCTCAAATTTTGATAAAGTAAATGAGCTAACTGTATTAAAACATACTACAGAAGCTGGTATTCCAGCCTTTTTTTTTTTTTTTTTGTTTTTTAAATAAAAAGAGCACCTTCATATTCAGTGGAAGACTGGAAAAGAAGCAAAACAAAAAAAAGAAAACCATCTGACCTTTTTTCAATTAACCCTGCAAAGAGCAAAGAACAATGCGGAAATTAAAATTATAGACATGATGCATGACCAGGTCTTGGACCATTTCTTCTGAGAATCCATCAAATCAAGTCTGTACTGGATGAATTGGTTGGAAAAGCACATGGATTAATACTGTACACTAGAAAAGGCAACATGACATTTGTGGAAGGAAATCAAGATCCAATTAGAATTCTTTGAAGTAAAGATGCATGTAAGATGAACTGACCAATACAATATACTGGCTTTCTAGAAAGGTTTCAAACTTGGGAGAGATAAAATGGTCCCATTTCACACGGACAGTACTTTATCACTAAGTAACTCCAACAGTCTCTGCTATTTAACATTTTGTACAGGCTTGAAAACAGTGGTTAGTGAGGTGAAAAAAAGATGGAGTGAATATATGTAGACAATAAAAGTCAAAGCTTACTTCAAAGTGACAAAGGATCTCAAAATTGTTAAGGAACCGGCAGTAAAGTAGCAGACTAAATGTCTTGTTAAGACAAGACAAGGCTTACCACAAGGTAGTAGATGAGAAAAATATTCTTGTCCATGTAAACACAACACTAAATTCTGAACTGTCACTGCTCCAAGTGGTCTTGGAGTTACTATAGAGAGTCCCTCACTAATGAGCAAAGAGGAAACATTCCTTATTGGGAAATAAATTTAAAATAAGCCCACAAAAGTTTATTGTTTAGAAATTTACAGTGCAAAGTGTCTGGGATAAGTGGAGTTCTGTCCCTTGCATCCTCAAATAACCCCAAAAGTTTCAGAAAAGATTGATGAGGATGAACAAACTACCGAATGGCTTCAATATAAGGAGAAATCTCATTTATAAATGATTTTAACATGTGATCAAGTTCTATAACCAAAATACCAAATAGCATGAGAATGATAAAGAGAAAGAAACTGGCAAAAGAAAATGGCAAAAATGTTGGCAGATAGCAGGTTTAAAACAGAGAACAATTTCATACAGCCATAATTCCATATGAGAATTCATTGCCACAAGAGTCCAATGCCAAAAATATAAACTATATATATGCCAATATAAAAATTGTAGGAAAAATAAGCCTATTAAACTAAAAACAGGTGAATTAGTGACTATTCAAGACAGTCTAGATTAAGAAGCATCAAAAACTACTGATTGTCAGAAAATAAGTCAGTGATACATCTAAAAGAAAGTTGTTCCTATTCATCTACTCTTCTTTCATACTCCAAGACAGGCTATCTAGACAGCTATCAAACAGACAGAGCAGTCCTTAAATGATGTAAAAATTACAGCATTATTGAGCCAAGGCATTGAAATGAGATACATGGACAGGAGGAGTTCCTCCCCCTCTTCCATGCCAAAACTTTTTACTTTCCAGACAAGCTGCTAAGTTGTTCAGAGCCAGGAAATACTCTTTGCTTCTATCAGAAAATGATACATGTGAAGTCTTACCACGAGATTCCCCCTCTGGACTACCACGAGCACACATGGATTTTGCGTTGTACAAGATCTACACATGTAATTTATGTCACCCTCCATTTGCTGCACACACAGATGTTAACGCAAGTTGTAAGACAGAGTTTGCACATAAATAATGGAGGTTGCACAAAGGACAACCTGAAAGTTTCATCTTCCATTTCTTGATCAGACTTCTGATTCACGTCTGTCTTTTAAGCTACAAAAACCTGAACCAAATGTAGAAATCACTTTAAAAATAAATAAACAAAACCTCCAAAACAAACAAACAAAAACCAAATCAAACAAAAAAGCTGTTCTATTTTCCTGTACTCATGAAGTTTTTAGACTTACCAAAAAAAGTTTCAAGTATCTTGTGAAAACATTTACTTAGCAACTTGCACAGCATAAAGAGGGAAGGACAATTCTTCAATATTTATGATCCATTTTTACCGGCAAAGATGTTGGGATCAGTTGCCTGTTTTCTACTCCCATACTGTGCATGCCAAGAACTACCTGCTGGAGGACCTTCTGCCCCCGTTGCAAATGGTGTGCTCTAAATGGTGATACTCCACTCTACAACATCAAGCTTGGTCTCCCCAAAAAGGAATCAAATTGAAGCACATCAGCAGGACTCTTCAGTTACACAAGATTTGAAATAGACAGAAGGCAAACCTGCATCAACGAGGACTCTTCCCATACACAAAAGTGACAATTTAGATGCACCCAGCAAGTCTCATCTTAGTGTTGTATACCAACAGCTATAACAAGTACAAGAAGACGCCTCCAAACTCTCCAAGTTTCTCCCCACATGACTCAAGGGCACACAAAAGTACAAGTGAGAGCTCAGACAGCTGCAGAACTGTACCCAAAGTTATACCAAGCCACACATATCTGGGAACCCACTCAAATGCATAAGCATGTATTTAAGAGATTAGTTCAGAAACTAGAGCTATCAGGTTTAAACAACATTTTTTTTGCTTAGGTATTTCCCAGTAGGACTCCATATTTCTAGCAGTCTGAAAATAGTTGCTTCTAATAACCAGTTTAATTCACAGGTTGTTGTTAAACAACACAAAGCTCCTTCAGTTCTTCTAACTCCACTTATGCAAGTTTTACTATTATACTTAATATTGAATATGAACACATGAAGAATGTCTTAAAAGCTGCTCTCTGAGAAGTAGGCAAGCTACTTTAATACACCACAACAATATTAAACAACAATTATTTTTAAAACTATATGCTTAAGAAGTGGTATTTTATGTACTTTACCTACACATCAGAAACAGATGTATTGCGTATTGCTCTGGTCATTAAAATTTGATTCCCAGCTATTACTTATCCTAAAAAAAAAAAGTTATGGTATGCTTAGGACGACTCAAAGTTACTTCTAATTAAAAAACAACCCCACCTCCCCTTTCTAGAGTACCACAGACCATTATTTAGCTCTACTTTACTCAATTTTATCTGAAAAATAAAAACTAAATTTAAAAAGCAGAAGCATAACCAGACTCCAAAAATACAACCCTGAGAACTACAAGGCATTTAATGTTTTGAGACTGGGGGGGGAAAAAAGAAGGCAAATCATTCTTAACACGGCGTTTTCATTATTAAAAATACAATTTAATCAGCTGCAACTTATTTTTGTATAAGGAAAAAAACTGCTTGCAAAGCAAATTGAAAACTGATGGTTTTCAAATCTTCAAACTCTCCAGACAAATCAGGCATAACTTCTGCAAAGCATTCAATACTATCTCCTCTCATCACTGTCCATACAGAGGCTTCATTCCACTTGTATCATATATAAGAGAGTCTGAGCAGATTTCAGTGGGATTTGCAACTGCAATTACAAAAAACGTTTGCAGTTTCCAGAAATGGAATCAAGATGGCATTGACAAAACCTATATTTTTGGCATTCTCTGAAATTAAAATCTTAGCCCAGGCGAAGTTCCTTGTCTTGTGCTCCAAGGCAGCTGTTAGGCTGCAAATTTAAACCTGTAAATATATTCAAACTCACATCCAGGCAAGAAAAGAAGTAGTTTAAGAGACAGTGTGAGTAGAAAGAATCATCTGGGAAATATCCCATTTTCTCAAGAAGCTGAAGTTACAACAACAGAGCTTTCAAATTTACACAGTCAGCATCCTAATACCCATAGAACAGGAGGAGAAGAGGCAAGAACCATAGCAGGACGTCTGGATGCAGGAAAAACACAAAAGAAAGTTTTACTAATATCAAAGAATATGGAGGCTGCATGTCCAGCAGCAGTACCTGAATGGCCTGCAACAGTAGAGAGATGATGAAGCAGCTCTGTGCTCATTGTGTCTGTGAACAATTCTCTAAAAACACACTCAAACACATGACAGACTGTAACACGTGTTTTATTTCCACTCTGGTGGAAGCAGAGCACCAGCCTTATGGATAGATTGCATCCTCCTAAATATTTTCAACACACAATTGCAATTAATAGACAAGAAGCTCCCAAATTTAGAATTATTGCAAACTCTCCACTCCTTTCTTGGACCTGATAAACTACTCTTAACAGACAGTAAGTGATGACTTCAAAGAGGAGATCAAAGTGGTTTGTCAAATCAAAATGCTTTCTTGCTTTCTCATGTCATTATTAAACTTAGAGACGACACAGTTTAGAACACCCTGTATTTAGTAATACATACACAGGGAGTGTATAAAATAAATGTTTGCCTCCCTGCTTTTAAGTCTCAGGTTCTTTGCTTATAAAACAAATTGTAAAGTATTCAAAAACTTGTGCAGAAAATAAAAGGATTTCACAAATTGGAAAGGACAAGTTTTCTCTTGATAGTCAAACAGTTATGATGTAAAGCGGTCTCATTAAATCATAAGTACTTTAACCTTTTCTTGAAAGAAGTGGAAGATTTAAAGATTTATAAAGAAATTTTGCCTAAACTAGGAAATGACTCATATTTGACATGTATTGAAATGATAATGCTGATTTCAATAGGCACTCTAAGAGCATTTTCCTCCCAGGAGAGTAATTCAGTCACGGTTACCTCTCTGCATTTAGATTTTAAACTTACTTTCCAAAGCTTTTAATGTGCTATAGTCTGCCAAAACACGGCAGAGTTACACAGATATGATCAGGCAAAATAAAGGCTAGCAAAAAGACTATTTTTATAATTGCAGACACTAAATATGAAACAAAAATATCAATCTGACATGTTCTCAAAGAATCTCCTGTTTCAGCAGCCTTGTCTGTATCTGCAAATTCATGTTTAAATTCCACTCTTCTTAATTGGTTAAATAAATTCTGAAGCATCAAAGGGAAAGACTTTAAACAGTGAAACTGAAAAAGAAAATACACAATGGTGCTGCTGTTATTAAGTGGCATAAATCTGATATTGGTTTCACTTTGCAGAGATAATACGGTACACAATTGGCCCTAATTATGTATTGCTACGTTCAATTATTTTATTTCTTTAAAAGTTAAGATTTTAACATGCCAATTTCTCTGAGGTTTCACTTCAGTGCATATCAGATTCTTTTAAGTTAAGGCTATACATCTTTTACTCCAGTGTGTACCTTCAGAGTTTTTGCTACTATATACCTAAAAATATACAGGGAAAAATATCCTTAAATCAAGATAAAACACACAAAAGGGCCCTAAAACCTTCAGAAACCTGAGAGACTTGATCTTCACCAACTGAAAACAACTAGAATGGTAAAAAATTTTGTAAGGAATTTCAAGTTCACTACTTTGCATTTTGTAATACCAGTTTTATTTCATGCCAGTTCCCCTAATCTTTTTGGTCATGCCATTCTTCCTGTTCCCCATTTTGACTATGTCTGTTACCAGCTGCTATGATGGGTACACTCTTAATATTTCTGCAAAGATCATTAACAAAAATAAAACACAAGGCTGATCCAAAGACTAATTCTCAAACAATTCAATTGTTTTCTGGCCTCCCCCCTCCCCAGGATTATAAGCAAGTTCCTCCGAGCAGTATCTATTGCAACCCTTCCCATGAGCATTCCCTTTGACCCTACAACTTCTCATAGGTTGTCACATCAATGCTAAACCCAACTCCAGATAGAGGAAATCTGACACATTCACTTTGCTTGAAAATCAGCTTTCTCATCAAAAAAAAAGCTAAGAGGTTAGACAGTGATGAGCTATCTATAGTAAATCCATGCTGCATTTTATCCCCTTTTTCATTTAGTTCCACATCTTTATCTATTTCTTCAAAGATCTTTTCTAAATCCTCATACACCACTGCATCAAGACAAATAGGTCTGCATTGCCAAGATTCTTTTTCCTTCCTCTTGGTACAGGCTTTGGCTGGGGTGGAGGTAAATTTTTTCACAACACCCATGTTTCACATTTGTGGCTAATACAGCATTGATAACAAATTAGTATTTCAGTTATTTCTGAAGACAGCTTGTCCAATGTCAAGCTCTTTTCCCCGCTGAACTCCTCATCCCACTTCAGCAGTAAGCCAGGGCTGGGCCAAGAAACTGGGAAAGGAGACAGCTGGGACAAAGAGATATTCCTTACTCTATGCCTCATGCTCAGCGATAAAAATTATGGTAGAAGAAGGAATCTGGGGAGATAGGGGTTTTACTTCCAATGTGGCCTGTTGCTAAGAAATTGGCTGGGCAGTGGTCTGCTTGTGGAAGGTGGTGAGTGACTGCCCTTAAACCATTTGCTCCCCTCCCAGCCCCTTTCCTTCATGAGTTTTTCTCACTTTTGCTATTTCTGTTGTCTCCCCTTGCCTGTTCCACTGGCAGGGGTGAGGAGGGCCCAGGTGCTTGGCTGCTGGCTGGCATCAAAATGACACCCTTCCTAAATACAAGCATTATAGCTCCATCTCTGACTGGTAACTTTGCATAGAGTATCTCCTTGTCACAGGATTGTATGTGCCAGTTCTGTCAGAATCTTTGGACAAAGACCATCTGATTGCAGCAGCTTGTACACAGTAAGCTTGCAAATTCATGTTTCTACTCTTTATGACCACTTTTGTCTCCATACATTAATTTCTGTTACCCTGATTGGTTCTGCTCTGTGACTCTTGAAAACAGAAGCAAAGTATTTATTCTGGGGACCTTACTCAAATCATCCTTAATCTCAAGCACACTTTCACTGTACTCAGGTCTTGCCGTCTGACACAAAAAAATCATAAGAATTTTTTACCATTTGACAGTCTAATTCATCTCAACCACTTTATAGTTTTATTTCTATCCTACATAGCATTCTCTGTGAATTTGCTTCCTCGTTCCCCGAAGCTCACACAACTCTGCCCTCTCTAACTGCAGAGGTGCTTATTCACACAGATAAGCCTGGGCAGTACATATCCACATTTTTTCCTTTAAGGGCAAAGATTTCTCTTAATTCTCTTATATTAATTTTTAAAAACCTCCAGCTTTTTTTCCATTCAATCTCTGGATTCCAAAGTTTTCCTTTTTTTATTAAAATAGTTGCATTTGTTTGTTCTCTTTGAAACCCGAAAGTGTACTTAGAGAACCAAAGAACTGTTTACTCTTCTATTTCATCTGACTCTAGTTATGAATGCTCAACATTATTCTTGAGACCTACATCTCTGATAACGCCCTCATCACTTAACAAAGCTGGTATGCCCAGACTTTCTGCTTCAGCAGCTACTCGATGAAGAAACCCTTCATGCAGAACACACAGGAATGTTTGGGCCCTGCTCTTGTTAGTAGAACTTAAATTTCCCAGCTATAAACTGGAAAATAAGTCTCTGCAATGACACAGTTCTTAGCAGTAGTTTTCTCTAACAAATTACATATCTAAATACAAACCCAGGGATTTAAATTCCTAGATTACCTCAGCAGAATTAATTCACTAGCTTTCTCTTCCCCTAGAATTATTTTATTCCAAAGAAATTATTTTCAGTCTGTGCTATCCTTTCTTCTTTCCTTCCTTCTCTCTTATCATTTAATTACTATTTAGTGCTATTCCACCATTTAGCTTTCATTTTTATCATTCCTGAATAGGCATATGCTCTTACACCTGAATTCCAAACATATCTGCCATCCCACCGTATTTTTTTTTTTTCTCTCTAAATTCAGTTTCACATCTGTAACCAATACTTCACACTCCTCTGTCATGGTGCCTGTTGCCTAGCATCTGTGTGCATGATACACAGACGCTTCCAAATGCAAGTTACTTTTGGATATTTTGGATATCCAAGTCTCTCTCATACTGTCATTTTCCATTTATTTCTCCATTTATAGAAAAAAAATGCTTTTGGACACCTGCTAAAAAACAAACAAACAAAAATGCAAACCTTTGCCTAAAGTTTGATAGCCAGGCCAAGGGCTAAACGGATCAGGCTGCAGCCACTACCATCTTTACTGGCAAGTGGAATCCTACAGTAGCACTAAGCACAGGAAAGTTCTACCCCGAGCTCAGAAACTTGGAAAAGGCATTAAGCCTGCAGTTCCTTTAAGGATCTAGAGGCTATACCCCTTTACTCCTGCTATGAACTGAACAACCTTCTGCAGAGAAACAAAGGAGCAAATTCCACAGGGTGCTTTGTAATGCAGTTCAGGATCCGTGTGTGTATTTAACCGGCCCTTTCACTTTCACTTGGCTATGCCGGGCTTTAGCAGTTTCTGAGGTACAAAATGCGGCTGACAGCAACAGCAGTAATATAGCACCCTTGGAGTGCTTGAAGTGTAAAGTTCATTAGTTCTACCTTAAGGTCACTCTTTTAATCCAACAGCCAAAATCTTATTCACACTACCCTGCTGTTATCCTGGAAAAAAGAAAACTGCAAAAAAAATCAAGACGTCGGCTTAGATACTCCTTACGAGTGACAAGATCAGCACTAAAAATCCAAATCACAGTCAATACCTTTTAGCAAGTTTCAAGAAAGCAGCAAAACTATTCTTGATTGTGCTGTAGACCAAATGAAATTTAATAGAACGGATAAATGAAATGAAGGAGGGAGAAGATAAACATTTCAATACCTGATAATTGTGTTTTATAATTATTAGTTGAACTTGGCTTACAAATAGAATTTACTAGGGTGTCTGTTGGGAATTACAAGACATGCAAATACCTGAATTTTAATTTCTTCCATGTTTGTTTACTGATTTTTGTACATACAGTTTAAATTTTAACAAACTCAATTTTGCTTTATCCTCAGTGGATATTTGTACACTTATTAAAAAGTTATGTCAACAGAGGACTTTTAGAACACAAGGATTGTGCTCTAACAATTCTGAATCATATTGTTATAGTAAGAGGTAATAGCTCTGTAACTTACTAGATTGACTGATCCAGCACAAACTCACACATTTACTTACATGCACTGTAAGGAGTTTTTAAAATTAAATGGGACACACCTCCATAAGGTAAGTACATCGGCACGTATAGCTGAGAATGGCATTTTCTTCCACAGGAAATAAACTGAGACCCAAGACTAATTGGTAATGTTAGATTAAGTATCTAAGATACTAGTACAAGTTTTCTTCACCTCACATACTCATGTTCTTAAAGGTGAGAATTTTCAGTTTTGTACAGTGCTTTTTCAGAAGAATGAGCACAGCACTTCTTTCCAGTGCTAAATTAGCAATTGTCTCAAAATGAGCTCCCAAATTAAGATCCTTACCTAAAAGACTCAAAAGTTATCATTTACATCCGCCAATTTATTCTTCTATATTTATAGTTACGCCATTCTCACACAAATTTTGTGTTTCAACAAATAATAAATGGTTTTTATTTTACTCACCTGCACACTAAGATGAATCCATTTCTTCACAAGAATTCTTCCCAGTGTCATTACTTTTATTGGTGGCTGCAAACCATTTACTGTGCGATAATAAAACATGGTCTCTTTCTCAGAGATTGTGAGTTTGAACACAGTCTGCCCATCAATAGCCTTTTCTATCACACACCTTTGGAAATAACCAAGAAAAACAACATAAGGTCAGAGGCACACACATATACACATTCTTGCCAAGGTGCTATCCTGTAAAGTGATGCTAACCAGAATGTATTAAAATAAACATTAAAAATACAGCTCTTGAGAAGCTTGAGAAGATGCTCAGTGACAGTGAAAGTCACAGGATATACTAAGCGTAAAAGAACTTTAGCAGGTATTTTCTGTCTTGATCTGTGAGGTTTTCAGGGTGTTTCAGGATTTTAGCTGGTTGGTTGGTTTTTGTGTTTAGCTTTTTTATTGAGTGCTTCCAACCCCAGTTCATTTGGGGGTGGAAGTGAGGTCCCATTTGCCTCCTCTCTTGAAGGTTCCATGACAAACCACAGTGACTGTGCAGGTCTCTGCCACACTTCTCATACAAAGCTGTGCAACTTACCACATCTTGTGGAGGCACTTTAACTTTCCTTAGTCTAGCAAGGCAAATGTAATATAACCACAAAAAGCGGTACAAATGACATGCTTTGGTAATAAGTCTTCCATCTTTCTACCCAATCTGTTCGGGTAAGGCAGCCCTAACACCAACTTACCCTACACTCTCCTCTTTGCAGCGTCTTTCTTTAACCTAAGAAACTAGAGCAAGGCAAGAAGGATATCCAGACACTCATTAGGATTTTCTCCCCACAGAAGTCACATCAACAGCAAATGCAACAATGACATACAAGGTACAGACAATACCATCCAGAGCAACCCATTTTGCATTTCAAGCTACTGAAATGTTTTTGCCAATCCAATCACTATGATGTCAAGAGTTCTGAGAAAGCATAGGCTTCATATGTTTGTAAAATTATGTATTCTATTAAAGTAATCATAAATACAAGTAAATATTATAAAGTTCTACCCTTCCCATTTGAGCTGCTTCAGAAATACCGTTTTCAATGTATTGACCCATAAAAAGTCAAATATTTTAACAGTTACACCAGACTAAATTAGTGCACTAAGTCACAAGAGGAAAGCATATACAATGTGTAAGTAAATACGAATTTCATACAAATATTTCAGAGGCAAAAAAAACAGAAACAAAAAAACTCCTATCTACTGATAAGCGTCTTCACCTACTCTGCATTTATAAAAGAAACGTACCAAAAAGGCTGGGTTTTGATACTGCCTTTATTCACTAATTCACCCTTAAATCCAAGAGAAAAATTAATTCCTCCTAACTGTTACTATTCTTGCCTGCTGGAATGTTGTCAATGAAACACCTTGCAAAATGAACACTTCTGTTTTCCCAACCTTACTAAAACCACGTTTCTTAATAAATTGCCCACTGGTCTTTTCAATATTTTGTTTGCTTGTAAACATGCTAGTTTTGTTAGATAATAAATGTGAAGGAAGGCTCAGCTAAGTAGCAAAATATTTAGGAACTGGATTTACCCAGTTCCTGGATAAACAGTAATTGGATAATCCAGGGTTTTGTTTATTTTAGTTATCTAAAACAAACATCCCCACATTGTTTTTATCCCCAAAGGTGTCATGACTTTAAGAAGGGAAGCAACCTTGATGTACATCACTTCGAAAACTGGAAAGAACAAATGTGAATTGTGACTTACTAGTAAAAGAGGAAAATCAAGAGGGAAAAGAGAAGAGAGGGAAGGAAAAAAAATTCAAACTAGTGCTAACATAGGTGAAATAGGAGGAAGCATTACTTCTGACTCTCAGCTTGATTTTCCATTCCAGCCATGATTACAGAGAGAGGCCACTATTCACTGTGAAGTCTTCAACTTCTGGTAACCTGCAGTCCCACAGAGCCAATACCTGACTACATATATCTCAGTGGTGGGGTTGGAGAGAAAAAAAAGCAAATAACACAAATCCACTCTGTCAGCTTTCAAAGAGAAAAAGTTTCTAGAGAATCTAATGTGGCTGCACTGGTGTTCCCCACACATTAACTGGAGCAAATGGTAACATCTGCACTGGTTCAAAATCAGATGCATGGTACCTTATGGCAAATACCCCTTTCAGTCTAATTTCTAATGGAAAACATCTGAATGGATATTAAGTAATACCATATGGTTTCAGTCCCTTAGATAAATAAAGTTTAAAAATATATGTGCTACCCACTTCACAATCAGGCCATTCCTGCTGATCCTTTTGTGTGTAAAAGGTCTCAGCTAACTTCTTGCCACCACCAATATCTTCTGGGCATCTGAACTTGCTCCAGTTCACACTACATTGATATAAGCAGCCTGTAATGGTTACTCACACATGCTAAGCTTGTACCCATATTCTTATCCTATTCCATTGTGAAGGGCTATCATCATATACAGTTTCCTATATTGTGCTAATGCTTACATACAGGCTACACACAGGCTTACTGAAGGCAATTATATTAACTGATGAGTACGTGCAGCAAGAGAGGAAGCACGAGGCAAGAATGAAATTCAGGGGCAAAAACTCTGCTCACTTACTGCCTAAAGAGAAAGTAAATTTAAAGACTGGAGTACAAATGTCAATGCTTTCTCACTCTTCCCTTGCTTTTCTTCAGTATTTCCAATATGCAGTGACTTAAAAGCATGCCTACAAACACCTCTACTGAACATCTCAGAAGAACATCAGGGCTTCAAATAAATCTGTAACATGACCTGACTCCTCTCTCTGTGTCAAAGTGTATTGTCTCCCAGATTCACATGAGAAAACGTGGCATATGAGACTGATGAAGAAAATTCTTGGTGTCTCTGCTTATCTGCAATCTTTAAAGGGCCTTCAGACTTGGATTCTCACATCACTTTCTCTCATTTCAGCTAGCACAGTAACTTCTAACAAAAATCCTGCTATTCTCTCACATGAGTAAGAATGTCTATCAGAATGTCACAGGATGTAATGGGATACTGTGCAGCAACACTCCTAGCTTTTTCCCTAAGCACACACTCTCACAGGCAGACCATATAAAATTCAGCACAAAAACACATTAGTATGGCATGTCCAAAACACAAGGGCCTGCTGTACCTGATGTAAGAGCACTTTGCCAGTAAAAAAAAATACCTTGTTAAACTTTCAATCACTCTACTCGCAAAATGAGCAGCTCGTTCTGGCTGATCTTCCTAATGCTTTGGTGGGAACACCAAGACTTTGTTAGAATGCATGCCGGTTCCGTGAGGCTCCTCTGCTGTGATAATGGGGTTTAAAAGGTCTCACAAATGACATGTAACAGTGACAATTCCCCATCAGGGACTGCAAAAATGTAGGACATCCAGTAAGTCAAACTCCATCTGCCAACCTGAAAGACTCACTAAACCAATATAACACAAGGGAAAGCATCTTAGTTTGCTGGTAAATTATTTCTCTTTTTAAGACGCCTTCTGAGTCAAGCTTCAATGGCTATTCATATGCAACAACTGTTCCACCAGAATTGGAGCTCAGTATTCCTTTTACGAAAAAAGAAAAATTAACACAGGTCTTTCTGTGAACAGTGAAACAAAAGCACCTGGACAGTGGCATATCATTCTGACCACTGGAATAACTGCTCTACATCTTCAATTTTCAGGACTGGGCTTTACCATTGTCTTTTCTACATGTTGAGTAGCAGCAGGTCTCACAAGGCATAAGAATGAAGTGATCTATTACAAAAATTGAATAAAAACATTTAAATTTTAAAGTGATCTATAAAACCCGCTGAACAGGAATATGTACATTGTGTAGTTATTAACATAGTAGCAATTGGAAGCTAATCTTTTACACTAGTCCATGGCTTATCAGTCATCAGTAGAGTCTGGTTTCTTCACAGCACTTAATCATTTGAAACCAAGGACATAACATTTCATTGTTTTAGGCTCCATGCATCAAAGCCTATCCCACTGACAAAAGACTTTCACAGATCTCACTCAACACATCGCTGCAACAGCTTGCTTGGAAATTAGCAGGAGGCTTCTGCTCCAAGTTAGGCATGTGCTGTGCTGAAGGAGACTCTGATGTGCCCACATGTGTGTGGACATGAACTCATGGCATGGGACAACACCAGAAATGGACTCGCTGGCATCCGAGATTCAATCATTATATAGAAAATGCTGTCTATAAAAAAAACATAGGCCAAAGCTCCAGAGATGCCTTTACACGTACCGCCAGCTGAAATTATTTAACTTCAACTCAAACAAAAGTCCCTTTTGCTCTGCAGATCTCATTTATTTCCCCTCCATAACCACAAATTCCACAGATAGGTGGAGTTTTTTAAGGTAATTATCACTGCATAAAACATACTCTAATTTTACATTACAATTTTAGATGTTTCTGATGATTTTGCTACCCTTAGACAAGTTACTATTTCACAGCAGCGTGCAAGATAAGTATCAAGAACGCCTCAACAAAGCAGATTATTAGCTTCATTCTAAGAATAAGTTATGAACACAAGCATAAAATCATTTGTGGCATGTAGTCTGAAGGAACAAACTATACTCTTTGTGTGCTTTGAGATCTGTAGAACGAAGGTAAGAAAGAGTAGAAGGCTCTGCATTTTGTGATAGATGACAGAAACTTTTTTGGTAGGATCTGGGATGCGTTTTTCAAATAGCAGGTTTTTCATTACAGTAAGGCCCAGTGAAGCTAAAGGTCACTTCCAACAGCAGTACTTCCTGAAAATGCAACATGTAGGCAAATAGAAGAGGGAGCACACTTAGCCACCTCTATTTCATGAGCACCTAGTGGAACTTCACTAGCAGTTTAAATAGCAGAATCATTTGTTAAAGCGGCAACACAGTCTGCCAGTCGGGAAACATTCCCCACATCTTCCAGAAACACTATGACCTCTCTTCTATGGCTCCAAAATACACATTTTGGTGGCTTTCCTTGTTTGTTTTTAAGACAAACTTGTGCTGGAGAAGCCCTAACATCTTAGATAATTTTTTTTCCATCATGAAAGCAGCAACAGCACAACCATCTGACAACATAATTTTCTAGCAGCTTTCAGAAGGAATGTGAATTGGAAACATAAATTTCTCTTTTTGAGAATAGACATGCACCTTATGTATGAACAGTTCCAAACACTGAAAGTAACTGGACAATCACCTGAGTCAATGCACTGAAACTAAAGCCACTTGTTTTGACATCTGGGAAGACCCCAACCTAAATACGGCTCTATAAACGTCACAGTTTCCCACTGCACCTTTTAAAAGTTTAAAGAGCTTGCTAATAATGACCGTGAGTACAACGATCAATTTTTTTAAGAGCACCAGGAAAGTAAACACCTTCAATACTACTTACATTACACCTTCTTGCTCAGGTTTCAACCATACAGTGAACGTAAATGAAGCTCCAAGCCTTGGAGAACGGGGAGTAGAGAAGCAATCCTCGTGATTATGAAAAATAAAACTGGAAGCGTTGCTGGAGGACCCTGGATGCAAGTCCCTTCTGTCCTCCGTGATACAGGTACCAAGGCCTTCTGAAAGAAGCCGTTTGTAGGACGAAGGTGAAGACCTATATGGACATTCCTGAACACAAAACCTCTGAGTGCAGGATATAATACTTTGAACAGCTACTGAGCTATGACAAAAAGTACTTCGGTCTGGCAGCCCACAAGTGGCTTGAGTTGGCACGATTGACACATTCTTGAAAGCTCCCACATTTTCAAGCCTAGGGAAATGTCCCTGAGAGCTGACCAACACAAAGGAGTCATAATAAGTTAAGATTAATGTTTCAATAGCATGAAACAAGAAACGACATCTCAAGGAAAGAGCCCTGCAATTCATGTTTACAAAAAAGCTCCTCCTGATTAAAGCAAACGTAAATAAATAATGATGTCCATGTTGGTAGCAATGTCCTCAGGTGCTGTGCTTTAAGAGTTTATGTAGCGTTTCATCCTCAAAACGCCCATGCAAAGACTCAGTCGCAAGGGACATCTACGTCTTCTGGCCAGCAAAACGCACGTGGGTGACAGCCGGGATCTGCAAACCACAGAAAACAAACACAGTCCGTAGGAGGAACCTGCTCTTTTGCACTAACAGAGGTGACGCCCGGCTAGGGATTTCAAGGGTTTGAATTCTTCACCCAAATTCCAGCCAGCAGGCCCACCTGCACACCCTTGCCAGCTAGGGCCGAGACATTTCTCCGAGCAAGGCCATGGGATTAGGCCGATTAAAGGGCGCACAGGCTCATGGCCGAGCGGAGTCTACCCCGGATCTGTCGCGTCACCTGGCTTTGTGTGTCACAGCAAGGAATACGGGACAAGGCAGCAAACGGGGCACGCACCTTGGGCCTCCCAAAGTCTCTGCCGAGTGTTTCAGGCGAGTTGGACCTCACGCCTACAGCCCCCCGGCGCTTACCTCAGCCTCGCACCGCTCCCTGGCAGCTGCCATCCCCACCGCGCTATTCCCGGGCACGCCGAGGGACACCCCCGTTCCCCGGAGAGCCGGGAGCGGTGTTCCTACCGCCCCTTCATGCCTTACCCCGCCGCCCACCTCACGCCGGCTGCTCCTCTCAGCGCTCGGCAAAGCTGATTAAAACCACGTTCCCCATCTGTCCCGTGTGGACCTTTACACGGCAGCACGCACCAGCGCCGGGAACCGCCACGCCGGGCGCGCTTCCCACAGAGAAACTGTGCAGCGAAGGAACATCCTCAGGAGTTGGTTTTGTTTTTTTTCTCGAATGGCACTTCTCCCTTTGGTAGCGCTCCGCGGAGCGGGCACAAACAAGCTGCAAAGCTGCCGTCGGTGAGCTGAGCATGAGCTACAGCGGGTTGTTTACGTGTGTTTCTGGACAGAGAAGCACCAATTAATACGTTCCCTGAGGATATATGAAGCATCTATAAATTTTATCTTTATTATGGAAGTTGCATGAGCTGCAACCTGGCTGGTATCTTTCCCTACAATTTTGTTGATGTTGCCTCCAGTAACTTGTCACCTTAGCATATTTGGACTTTTATTGGCTACATAGTGACANCGTTCCCCATCTGTCCCGTGTGGACCTTTTTCTAACAGCGAGCGCCTGCGCCGGGGCGCAGCGGGCCGGGGCAGCGGTGGAAGGGCTGGTTTAGCGCTATTGCCCGGCCGGGAGCGGCGCGCAGCGAGCGGGGCCAGCGGAGCCCGGCGCTCCCCGCGCCAACNTATATGAAGCATCTATAAATTTTATCTTTATTATGGAAGTTGCATGAGCTGCAACCTGGCTGGTATCTTTCCCTACAATTTTGTTGATGTTGCCTCCAGTAACTTGTCACCTTAGCATATTTGGACTTTTATTGGCTACATAGTGACAAAATTCTTTGGCAGCGTATACAACTGCTAGGAAATCATCCTCTGTCATAACTCTTAATGCATTTTAACAAGCCCTTCATCCCATATCAAACAAGCTCCTTGACCATTCCTGGAACATCTCTGCTTTAATACAGATCTTTTTCCTAAGGTCATAAAAGATAAATAGTAATTCCTGCTGAAGTGTTATCAGTCACTTGGCAGTGTTTTCATGTTCTGGTAGTCATTCAGCATCATAACTCTGTTGTCAAAATTACATGCCCTAAAGTATTCAAATGTAAAGGACTTTGTTTACCACAGAAGGGCTGGGGGAAAAACATTTGTCTGAGGCACAGTGCAAGAACTCAGCCCATAAAACATTTCTAGATAAATACAGTCAGACCATGTGCTACCACAGTACCATCAACAGTGCGACGGACAAAGTTTTTGCATGTCAACAACAAACCAGGTCTTACATAACACACAGGAGAGACAACAGACAGAAAATATGGTAATAAAATCCTAGTTATTGGCTACCATCTCAGGACATCAAACAATGGGAACAGCTGTGAGCATGGAGCACACACCTGAGAAACATGGGAACTTACCAAGTGGCCAAAAACACCAAACTGGTTTATGAGTATTTCTTGGCAGTCCTGAAATATTTTAAGAAAAAAAAAGAATCATGTTTTGTTCACTTCCACCCCTTTCTAGCAACCAGCGAGGCTTGCTCCAAGAATCCTTGCAGATCTAACAGATGTCTGAAAGGAAAGTCAAGGTGCAGTCACCACAAAATGCACTTTCTGTTATATTCTACAAGTACTTGAGAGCCTCACCACCTCCGAAGCAGACTGAAGCATATTTCAGTAGTGCTCAGTTTGGGAAAATGGCCCTGACTCATATTACACCCTCTATTCCCCAAAATAACAAGCAGAAATGACAATTTTTCCCTTTGCATATTTCATCCAAATACACAAGACAGGAGTACAAACCTTGCAAAACCACTTTACAGGCCAACAGTTACCCAGGTCAGGGATCACTACATTTTTGTTCGTCAGGAGTATAATCAATAAACTACCTGCAGGAGGTTAAAAGATGAGAAAGCATCCAAAGACCTTTGCAACCAGGAAAAGGCATGCAACGTAAACTGTGCCACAAACAAAAAAACCTGAGAGTGATTTTGCAGGAAATACAGATCCTATTCACAGGAGTGTTTTGAAGACTTTTTAACATACCCATATGAAAACAGGGAATTCTACCAGGCAAAAAAAAAAAAA
>VYXC01007187.1:26721-67974 GCA_013397175.1 Platysteira castanea
TTTTTTTGCAAAGGATAAACATATTTTGGAACTAGGAAAATATTGATGTTAAGTCCTATTGGTAGAAGTACTGGAAACTGCTGTAGTATTTTTGAGGCCCAGAAAACCTGGGACCTCATTATCATCATGAGCAGAACGTTAGATTGCACTTCTAGTGGTATTTGATCTCCGTGGGACAGACTAAGGCCACCCTGTTTGTAGTTATGGCAAGGGCCCTTTGAAATCACAGTTCTCCATCATGAAATGTGCCCTTAACCTGCTGCAGAGGTTGAAGGAGATATCCAGTCAATATGTGACAGTTTAGCATATTAAAAGAGTTCATTGTTCAGATCCATCCTTCTCAACTTTTATACAGTATAAGGCATTCTTTGCCTATGTATCAAGAACAACAAAACTTGAGACAAAGAGTTCTGTCACTTTTTTTTTCTCTCCACAGTTCAGTATTACAGAACTATGTCCCATCTTTCAGCCTCATTTGAATAGCCTGACTGAAATCTGCAAGACAATTTACTCAGAAGCACTGGGGAGCATAAATTTGGCATGAATATCTGCAGGGGAACAGCTCTGAAGAAATTTTCATTTGGAAGTCATGATCCAGGAAGACATGGTTAAACTCAGAGCAGTCTTACAACAGAAGTGGAGTGTGGAAAACCCTGAAGCCAACTCAAGCCTTCGAGGTTTTTGGAGGTAGCCCAGGGTACTGACGCAGGACCTCCAGCATGACTCAAAATGAGTTAAGATTTGTTAATGAGTTAAGCTCAGGTTAAGATTTGTTTCTCTGTATTGTTGTATCATTTCAACTGCTGAACTGAAGTGTTCAGTGTCAAAGTAAAATTATGTGTCTAACTAGGAGATGAATACTTTCTCTTTTGACAGATTCTCAAATTAGTGGGACTCAGCTCCTGGTCAAATGACAGATGACAAAAACCAGGTCAAAATGTAGACTTCTTTCCACCTACAGTGTGCTGACTTACAGGAGACACTGTTCTTGTTAGGATATTTTCAATGGTTCTTCTCTTCCTTGCTTCTAAGTTGTTTTTGTGATATTTTACCCTATGTAAGGATCATACTTAGTTTGTGGAAAAATTAAAGCCTTCCAAGGCTTACTTCCAGGAAAATATTAACCACAAATAAGTCCAGGAATTTACAAGAGGAGGAAAACAGATTACAATTTGAAACTTATCCTGTTCTGTGATGTGAAAGTGGAGCTTGCTTCCATAAAGCTGATTCACAATCTTCCCTGAGCATCTGTTTAAAGAAAAGATAACGAGAACTGAACTGGGATCCAGTGTTTGCTCTCCATAACCCAGGCACTGTCACACACATCTTCCAGTAGCAGGCTTGGTCTCCTCCACTTGCCAGTGCTCTTTCCCATTCAAATGAGATGAAAACTGCTTGTAGGCAAATAGAATAAAAAAAGGAGCTGACAAGATACAGTCTCTTGCCTTCCCCCTGCTCCATACCCCAACTGCAAGTCTTTTTATTTTGAATATTTTCTATAAAGGCTGAGTGTAGAAAGTGCCTGCTAGTGTTTGGCATTCGTGACCAATCTGTCAGTCTCTTACAAGCAAGAGCTGGGATACTTGTCCCTGCCATGTAAAGCTCCTGGGGGTGTATCTACTGATACAGCAGGGAAGCCTGAACTAAAGCACCAACAGCAGCACATAAGAGGAGTGCTGAAATAGCATGAGGAGCAGGGACTCGAGGGTGTTTTTTTGCACGATTCTATGAAGCCAAATACTCCTGGCTATAAAAAGCATATGCGAAACACTACTGGTCTGATAAATAGGACACATTTTTACAAATTTAAATGAAACACTGAGCATCACTGAAACCATCTGAAACCTGTTTGATATATTAGTCCACAGTAACAGATGGATAGCAAGCGACAGGGAATTTCAAAGATGCTGAAATCCTTCCTTTTGAAGCTGTCAGACTTAACACCAACATTTTATTATAGAAACTCTCCCCCACCCCACCCTGTGGAAATACTGAGTTCTTATTTGACTGTATTGCAGATGAAAATAGAAATAAAATATCCATGGACTGGTTGCCAACATACTTTAGCCTGGATGTGGAGTACTGATCTCCATAGAAGTAACTCAGTCCATGTTTTCTCAGCATTTTACTTCTCTCTAAAAACCCAGCAAGGGGATCGGGTTCTGTGACGAGGACACCTGTTCAGTGGAACTGTTTTATTTGGACACTTACACTGTCTCCTGACATACCCTGAGTCAAATTTACCTTCATAGAAGCACCACATAATGATAACTTCCTCATCACCAAATCAAACTGGATCAAGGTTGACAAGGAATTAAATATTTTCATCATCTAATATGACATTCCCAAAATATACACATAAGACTGAAGTAATACTTCATACATTCCTTTCCCATTCTGCTTCAAAGATAAAGCAAAAGATTGACAGTATTTCCCAGTACCCTGATTGTTCAGGGGAGAATGTTAAGAACTGTGAAATAAGCTTCAGTTAAGTGATTGCAGGTAGAATAAGGTTATAAGAGTTTTAAATACATGATGAAAAGGTTTATATGCCTTTTGTACTGAGTGCAGATAGTGAGGCTTTTCTAAGGGATAATTTAGTTCACCTAAATTAGGTTCCTTTGGAGAATAGTTCAGAGGAGGAGCCAAGACACCACTTCTGGTCCTGACTGACTCCCTATGATTCATACCTTGACTTCCTCAGATGAAGAGTCATGTGTCAGAGATACATCTTGCTGATATCTCAGAAGTGTTCTCAAACCTTATGGATGCATGAGATTCCCAGGTTCTCCAAATCAACTACAAAATTCTTCAGTGCATGTCATATTTAAATGTTTACTACTGTAATGAATATTAAATAATTTTTGTACGACTGTCCCAGAACAAAATAACAAACAGCTCATTTATGCCAACCTCAGGCTACACTGAAGTGATGCTTAGCTACATTCACATTTTTGGTTCCATAGCTGAGTAATTTAAGTAATTTGTTTTCAAACAAGTTGTTCATAATAATAATTTGAAGCAACTTATTTTGACTATTTACAGGCCAGCTCTTAAACTGGCACGAAGAGGACACAGTGCTACTGTTGTCACCACATCATATAAACCCTAGCACTTGGCTTTGAAGATTCCTACTGACTCAGATCACAGCTGAAGATGTAGCTCACAATTTAAAATTCACTGAAAAACATTTAAGCCTTCAAACTTAATATTTGCTTGTGTTCATGCCATAAAGCTCAATGACTATAATAGTCATGGAAAATTAACACTGAAGGGGCACAGACTAATTTAGAATGAATTTGTTTTAAACACGGATGAAGACAATTCATTTGCCTGATTGCCTAGAGAAATGAAGTTTTGGATGATGAAATTGAGACCAGCTGTTGAGAGAACAGGAAACTCAAAAACCTGGAGAATGAAGGGGAAGGCAGAAGTCAGCAATGAGGAGAAAACTGTCCAATTTCTACAGGAAGAGAGTCAAGACAGCAGACAATCTGGAGGTGAACTAAGACAGTAATTCTTACAATGAATTGGAAATTTAGTTATAAGAAAATTTCAGCATATAAACAGTGAATAAATTATTTTTTGAAATCTAGTTTATGCTTCTGCTTTGTAGCTACGTGGGAACCTTTCAAATAGACTACCACAAAATATTTTCTGGGTAAAATTTATCTTTTTCTGCCATGTTTTTGAATTTTCTATTGCCATGTGGTCACTAGTCTGTCATAATGAGGCTCAGCCTCAGCATCCACACTGGGAGAGTGTCATTTGCATTAGGCTGGTCACATCATCACTTCTTTTCTAGGACTCTACCACACGTGGGTGTGTTCAGGTCTCTGTCAGGCACCTTAGAAACTGGAGTTAGCTGGCCAGCTACCCGTGACAACAGGGACTGGCTGAGGAGCACAGCTTTCCTTTTGCAGTCTGCATTTACACAAACCCCACCAAATTAGCTGCAGCCCTTATGAGCTTCTAATTAGACCTCTCTCAAGACAAGGTCATAGACAAATAAAAGGAGAAAAAAGGTTGGCAAAAACAGTAACAGCCTGAACTACACGAGCTTTGCTCTCGAAAACACTCAAATACCACAGAGCTCTTACGGGGGAAGGAGATGCAAGGTGCACTCTGCCTTAGGGTGGCCTTAAGGTCTGTTTTTCCCAAACCAGGAAGCCTACAAGGATCCATAGTTTTGAGGTAGGTGCTGAAGTCAATTACATTTTAGTGAACATAATTTTGAAAGAATACTCTTCCCTTAATGTATTCCGAAATCATGAAGCAATTGCTTTACACTGTGACAGTCTCACACCACAAACAATTTGGCTACAATTAAAAGAGAAAACACTCCATACTTTGTTTTCCAAGCGAGCATGAAAAAGCCCGACAGACAGTCCCTTAAATCCTTAACAATGACTTAAGGAATAAAATAACAAAATGAAACTATGTGGAGGTTAATGCAGATACCAGATGGGAGACTTAGAGGAATGTCTGCAGTTAGCAGCACGAGGAAATATGAAGGCCAATATGTGCAGACATTATGGCAGATAAGGTAGTGGAAAGTAATCCTCACAATGAGATAATATAGCTTTTTCATATAATTATGATATTTGAAAAATGTAGTAACTTCATTTGAAATATCGACATCTAGTCAGCATAAGCTATAACATTAATAGGCTGAGTAAAGAGAATAAATAGTTTTATCCTATTTAATCATAAATTTGGCTTAATGACCTTTATCTGATTATATGAGCAGCCCAAGCAACAATATTAAATAAATAAAGAGAATATTAAAAGATTGTTAGCAGATAAGCTGCTTGGAAATTTCCAGATTAAATGTATTTGGGGGAGGGAGCGCTGTCATTTACCAGTATATACATTTTCAAAATTAAGATGACTGCACAGGTGCTCCAGCTGAGCCTCAAGTCTGTTGCTGTCCCTGCCCATTGCTGTGAAAAACCTCTCCTTGGCACCCTAGTGGGAACCAAACAATTTTTCAGGAGAGATGCTGGTTTGGCCAAAAAAAAAAAAAACCCAAACCACAAGAGAAAAGGCAGCCTCACAACTAAAAAGTATTCTTTCTCCTTTGTTACACACAAATAATAATTACTATATAGTTTTCTAGTGTGATTGACCTAAAGAATTAATAAAAATGTAAAATCCAGGTTGTGCTCTTAAGTTTTTATTAAGCACAGAAAATAAACTTTGTTCCCAGGTGGGCGCTGCACTGCTTTGCACAATTTGTTCCACCTTGCCTGAACAGACCCATATACATTTTCCCAGCACCACCAGCAGCATGAAATAATAATAAAAAAACCTAATAATAAAATCACAGTTCCTCCCTTCCACCACCAATTTCTCCCCTCTTTAATTTTCTTCCCAATCCCTTGTTTTCTTATCTATCTTTTTGTTGTACCAAGCCTTCAATTTAATTGGAGAACTGAATCACTTAGACCAAAATTGTTTTGGCACATTTGATGTTTAGTTGTTGGGGTTTTTTGTAGTGTGTGTGTTTCACTTGTTTTGTTGTTTTGGTTTGAGTTTTTTTAAAACAAGGTCTAAATTCCAACATCATCACAGAAAACCCTGCTGGTACACTGGAGCAGGCAAAAGATGTAAATCAGTACTTCTGCCAAAGACAGACCTTCACCATAAGTCAAGGTGCCTGATAACTCTCTAAACAGGCTTGATTAGTAAAGCAAAAATAATATATTATAAAGAAATTCTCAAATGCAGGTGTTATCACAGAATGTCACTGGCTACATGATCAGGACAGATAATGTTTTATCCTGGCTTATGGATATATTTGCATCTAGAGATCAAAATGAGAATTTTATCCCATTGGCAAGTATAGAATCCATTTTTTAATGGGAAAAGAAGGTTACAACATGGGGTCTATCTTTGTCAAAGACTTATATACATATATATCTCAGATACAGCAGAAAAATAAAATATCGTAGGCAAATAAATGAGCCTTAATATGGGTTAAAACAATACTTCTGTGACTGACATTTTATCCTTGCAAGTTTCTGAGGTCTAAAATATTCTACAGGTGAGTTCTCTATCCTGAGATTTCTTCCAGTCCCATGAACTTAACTTTCCACTCTTGCAAAGTGACCTATTTGGGTCAAACAGAGAAAACGACTGCTTTCCTCACTGGCTGACAGCTCTCTAGGAGAGCCCCACTAAGCACTGTTCAGAGGTACCTGAGGCAGGGATGGGTGTGCTCAGAAACAACTATTCTGTTATGAATGGCCACACCTCTACAGCCCCAGCCCCAGGGCAATGCTCATCCTACCCTGCACCCTAAAAGGAGCTCAGTTGAGAGGTCATCATTTCCTAGATGCATTTGCTTTTGGCCTTAAATTACATATTTAAATCTGTAGGAGAGAGAAAATGACAGATGCATTGTGTTTTGCTAAAGAATGCTTGCTTCAATAGTAGCAAGAGGTTTCTGGCAGTGAAGATCCATATTCAAGGTTCAGTCTATACATGTCTCTCGAAACAAATTACATATGCATTAGGAATCAGAAAACATTATGTATTTCATTATACATTTAATCTTGAAATATATCATACTGAAACTTTTATGTATTTATGTTTGCATACAGTAATGAAAAAATTAAGTTTGATATTCACAGACCAATGAAATTCAGATTTCTATAGCATTGCATTCCCTTACCCTCCCATATCATCAATATCTCTGGTTCTCCTTCCTTATCTTTTAACTCACCCTGACTGATCCCTCAGTCTCCTTCCTTGACTTTCATAGGATCATAGAATATCCTGAACTGGAAAGGTCACACAAGGATCATCAAGTCCAGCCCTGGGCCCTGCACGGGACACCCCAGGAGTCACACCGTGTGCCTGAGAGCATTGTCCAAACACTTCTTAAGCACTGTCAGGCTTGGTGCTGTGACCACTGCCCTGGGGAGCCTGTGCCGGGGTCCAGCCACTCTCTGGGTGAAAAACCTCTTCCTAATACGCAACCTAAACCTCCTAACACAATTCCATGCCATTGCCTCGGGTCCTGTCACTGGTCACCAGAGAGAATGCCTGCCCTTTCTTTTATGAGAAGCTTCTCTGGAACGTCTCCTGTGCCAATTACCAGTCAAAAAAAACCCAAAGACCTTCAGGGTTTCTGTCAGAGAAGGCTTTAATTTGAGCTTTCTCATCTTGCTTACCTTTGGTCAAACTTTCCAGAACTGAATATTCCCAAGATTTTTAGCCTCTTCTCCCCCAGCCAATTCAGGGTGGAACAAGACAGTGACCTATAGAAGAGATTAGGTGGAAATTGCTGCAGCCTAAGCCTTAGAGTTTAAAAAACCTTACACAAACTGCAAGAATAGACGCTGAACACTTTCTAGCCACCTTCAAAGCCTGCTGAATGTATTTGTTTGGGAAAATATAAATGACAAATTGACTTTTAGATTAATGGCTACCATATTGGTAATGTACAAATCACTTTTAACAGCCACTATTAACTTGGTAAAGAGAAGCTTGCTAACTGCTCTTTAATTAAGTACACTTAATGACCTTAAGGGGATTAGTAGTCTTGTCTGATAATCAATAAGCGTGGCAAGATTGCCACCCCACAGACATGGGCTGGAGAACAAAATTAATCTGTACAGATTAGTTGTACCTAGTTTGGTTTGTTTCCTAAGACTGTTGCAAAACTACTTCAGTATAAAATACTTACAAAAACATATTAAATGTGCACTAAGTAGAACATGTTTTACACGAGATTTTTCCTCATTTAACGAGTGTAAAAATGGCATATGTGCTTGTTAAGAAAATCCTGTATTCTGGCCAGGAGCTAGTGCAAATCAGTTTGGAAGAAATTAAAGGAGAAGGAGTGAATACTTTGCAGTCTCCAGAGAAATCTGGAGGCTGAAGGAGAGGAGAGTGAACATGGTTCCTAGAAGACTTAAACATTGTCTCCTCAAATTGATCCCTAACAGTGGCAGAATTCCTGCCAGGTGCTGCCAAAGCCACCCTTGCCCACACTTTACCTCCTCCCTCTTGGGCTGCAGCCATAATTCAATCCAAAACAAATTGCAGGCCATTGTTTAAAGCACGGCAATTTTATTCTTTCCATATGTTTGGCAAACAGTAGGAAGCTTTATGCAAAAGGCAGATATAGAGATAATTTATTATTCCTTTAAAAGTTTCAGTGTCCACCTCAATATCCATGCCTCATCCCAGTACACAGATTCATCTCTTCACTTTGAGAACTGAGGTTCAGAAGAGAAGCCAAAAAGCTACAGTAACACTGCAAATGTAAAATGCAGAGAAAAGTCCAAACTAGCAAAAATACTCTCTGCCAAATGACAATCTCTCAGCAACAAATATGTACTTTCATATGATAATATGTACTTTTATTATAATAACTCATAAAATAAGAGAACTAGGCAGTTATGATTAGGAGTTTATGAACACTGTTGTTGGTTTCCCTCTTTTCCTTTAGAATAAAACCCCTCCCCAGCTCTTTCAGTCTGAGTGGCATGTCTGCAGTAAATCAGGGGGGCTTAATTGCAAAAGAGAAGCCTCTGTAAGACATGTATATGGTGTATTGACACTTACACTGCCAGAGCCATAGGGATATTAAAATTGATTTCCAACAAACTGAGGCCTTCTGATTTCTAATCCTGTGTCCCACAAATATACATTAACACCACTCCTAAACAGGGCTAATTATCTTCCAAAAATAGCTGCCTATGTAGAAGGTGGAACATGGACACACATCTTGCCTTTCCATAGCCCAACACCAGCTGCCAAAGTGCACAGAACAGTTTGCACCCTGATCAGAGAGGGGCTTTACTCTCTTGGCTTTATGGGACAGCCCTTGCATTTAATTAAGCACTTGGTGCCTTGTAACCTGGTCGCTGTAATTTGTGCCCACCCACCATTTTTTTCATGCAATCCTTCTTCTAAGCCCTTCAGTTCAGAAGTACTTCCACTGAATGTGCTGGTGAAGCGCTCCATCACCCGCTCAGTCCAAACAGTGGTACTCTGCCCAGGCTTTTAGTTGTAGTTAAAACAAACCACCAACCTGCTGGATTTTAAGCAGCTCCTGAATAACATCAGCATTCATCTCTGAGAGTGGCTGGCAGGTCAGAGAAAACATTGTTTTGCCCCACATCTTCTACCCAAGGGCTAAACTACACTGGACTCAACCCAGCAAAAAACCACAATTTCTCTTTCTGCCTTAAAAGCAAAGGGAGTAGGACCTCCTGTTCCTCAGACTTCATTGCCCCAGGGCACCACTGAATCTGATGCCAGATGAGGGCAAATTAGGCTGAAGCACCTGGAAGCCTCCTGCTGTCACAGCTGTAACAAAGACCACAACAGCTCCATCAGCTCCAGAGGGGACCTCAGCTCAGGCCACCCTTTGTTCTGTATCGCAGAATCAAAGAGCAGAGTTCTGATTTTTCGTTAAGGTGCCTCTTTATTCCAGTATCTGCCTCCTGCCTTCTTAGCCTTGTTGGTGCAATTAATATTCTGCACTGACTTAATACTACTTCTAATGATAATAATGCTAGAACATAACTGTATTGAGTCCAGGAAGGGTAGGCTGTTATGAACATAACAAAAAAGCACACTGGAGAATTTATTCCCTGATACATACTCCATTCCTACACATGTTCCTTCTCTCTTCTGTCCATATTTCTCTCTCTCCCCCACCACAGCTGCATTTTCTGTCGTATATAGATCTCTTTTCCTTTCTGCAGATTTTGCCTCCCTCTTCTAACATGGACATGACCTTCTCATCTTCAAATTCTTCCAAATCCATGGGCATGCTTGATGACTGCTGTATGCTACCCCTTCTGGCCACCATTAGTTTATCTATATTAACCAAACTCTGCTCCAGATCCCCATTGCTGTTGGCATGGTCTATAAATTTAAATAGATTTTTTTATGCATTAGGTAAGTCCTTTCTGATACTGATTGCTTTGCCAAAATGAAGTCTACTGAAAGAAGTGCAATTTGGCTGGGCCACAGTGCCAAATAAAATTAATTTATCTTTAAGCTGAAACATCTGTTAAGAGCATTTGACTTCATGAATGGCATTTCCAAACTGCAGCAGTCCAAGGAGCGTGTTGTGCTGCACAGGTATTGAGCCACAGAGCTTCTGTTGCCTGCTTTTAGACATTGATGCAGGAAACGAAGAGAAATAAAAGCTCACAGCCACCCATCGTGGAGATTTGGATCCCAGGTGGCACTGCATTTGCTGCAGGGCGACCCAATGGGATCCAAAATGTGATACATTTTCTGTGAATCTCTCACGCTGAAGAAGGTTGCATGCGGTCTCCCCATAAAAAATACCAGTAAGTTAATGGAAGTAGGGAGACAAGTCAGCTTTTCTTCCTATTTAATATCACCTTCCTCTGCCCAGCTGTTTCTGTTGTGAGTCTATAAAGAAGTGGTACAGTCCTAAAAGAATGTCATAGACTCTCATGTTTTTCTTGGTGCTATAAACCATGTTGAGGATAGGCTCGTGGATCCTTTTGTTATGCTGCCCTGGTGAAAGGGTTTTGCAGTGTAAAGTGACTGACCTTAATCTTTTCACATTGGGAGCTGAAATTTTTTTCCCCTGAATCTTCTGGTTGTAAGACAGAGTCCATTTATATGTAAGATATAAGAATAGCCTGGCTCAGCAAGTCATTTAGAAAGACATTTGGTCAATGTAAAGGAGCACAGGAAGGAGGGGGAAGGGATCCCCCCTCTCCATTGTACACTTTTGTCATGGTCACCTTGCGAGTGGGTCTCTGTCGAGGTGACAAAGGAGCAAGGGAATCAATGTAGGAACTATGTAAAACCTCATATATTGCAAGTGTAGGCACGTTTACATCTTACAGCATTATCAAGGCCCATCTTAACAATTTGCCCGAAATCCATCAACGTACTACAATCTCAAATATATCAAAGACAATTTTTTTGTTGTTGCTGTAGTCAGAGGATAAGATATAATAATGGAAGAGGACGAAGAGTCATGGAAAGAAATTGAAGAACTTGTTCATTTCACTCCAATCTGAGATGCAAAGCCAAAGCAGTGCATCCCTGTAGCTGTTGCCTTACAGCACCTGGAACTGGGCTCAAGGAATGACCTATTCCCTCCCACCACAGTTTGTATTTATCCACCTGTAAGGAGTAGAATGCATGGACAAGACCACTCCTTGCTTATATACATGGACTGATCCATTCTTTGCCACAGTCTTAGTGGGACACGGGAGCATACCTCCACCCTAGAGATGGAAAAGAGCCAGAAAATGGATGTCCAAGTTCACACAAACCAGAGCAAGAGAGAAACTTACTAATACGGATTCGTATTCCTTCTCCCCATTGCTGCACCTCGGAAAACACAGATGACCAGGTCGCTGGCACTGCTCTGTGTAAGCTCTGTGTTGCACTCTGCACTTTTAAACTCTGCAGAAGCAGCCCCCCTTGCACAAGGATCATGCTGTGGCTTTTAGAGCACCTTGAGCAGAGGAATGGAATCAACCCCGGATGCTCCAGAATACGGCTGATTTCAGCCTCAGATGGAGCAATATATGCCTGCTGGGGTAGGCTGACCTGAGCCAGTCATCTGGGAATGGGGGAGAACCAAAAGTGTCTTCAAACCACAACAGCACAGCGGGGGGAGGTGGGAGAGTGTCACTCTTTTTGGGAAAGAGGCCTTTCAGAGAAAGCTGATTGCAAGGAAGCCGCATGGAGGCTGCACGGACAACCAGACAGAAGGGAGGAAAACTAAAAACATGTGTCTACTGAGACTATATTACAATATTCTTCATAAGGCCTGGGCTCAAGCCTGAACTTGAGCATCTGCTGCAGTGTCCACTAAGGACCACTCACATGAATCCTAGGGCCAGGAGTAACTTCTATTCCATGACATCCCCAGGGCCAGCCCAAATAAACTTTGTGCTGCTACTTCTTCCTGACAGGAATAACAGTGTGGGTTGGAGCCCTGAGCCCAGAGCTGAGAGCCACAGGATGAGGAAAGCACCCTTTCTGGAAGGAAAATATCACTCCCTGCCTCCACCTCACATTAAATCTTTTGGGTCAGCACTGTTGACACAGAGATGGTCCTGCAGAGAGGAGGAGAATGAAGAGCCTGGAGGGGAGGAAGGAGTGACAAGGCTGGGCTGGGGGAGGATTTTCTTACTTATCAATTCTTTTGTGATCACAGAATGTGGCTGTGCGATTATGCTGAGGTTTCATCACAGCAGAGTGGGAACAACCTGCCGGGAGTTAACCGAGGTGGAAACCACGGGCATGACCTGGGATTCAGCCCCTGCTAGAGGAGGTTATTCCATGTCTGTGACTAATCTGTACAGCTCAGCCTCGATGGGCTATAGACACCTCATTCATTAAGGTGTTTTTGTTACACAGGAAAGGACAGAATATTCAGTGAAGGGTCAGCTGTGGCTAAGGAGAGAGACCTGTGTACTTGGCAAGTGTGAGGGGTGCGAGGCTTGCAGATCCCAGGGAAGGCTGAAACACTTCTGTGTCAGACTACAGAGATGCTCCCTGGGATTCAGACCCAGGGATTTATTTGTAAATTTAAATCACGGTAGTGGTGAAGAAGGAAACTACTGAGGATGATATGGAGCTTTTCCATTCAGTACTACCCAGGAGCCCTGTAGACCCCAAGTTAACCTCCGGCAAGTAACACTGGCACTTCTGTGACTCCTTCGCAGCCTGGTATGAGAATTCTGCCCTTATTGACTTCCTCTTACTGCCAGTCCCTCACCTTGTGGCCATTCCCAATGAAGCTGTGAAATTAGATAGAGCATGGTAGATTGAACTGGAGAGTGTTAGGAGCGTGATTCATAAAGCACTTGTGATTTTAAAATATTTTTTCTTTTAACCCCTTTCACTTGCCATTTACCCTCTAACTCTCTCTCTAAAAAGCCTTTTGAGGGGTTGCTGCAGCAGCTTCCCCACACTCCCAGCTGGGCAAACATCTGTACTTTGCAAAAGACTTCCATCCTCAGCCCCACCAGCTCCAACAGCCCCTGCTCTGTGCCAGTCAGCCCATGGCTGGTGTGGGTGGGTGGCAGCTTGCCAAGGACCTGGGAAGGGCAGGTGATGGGGGGATTGTTGCAGGGGAAGTGTACCCAGCAGCCCTCCCCTCCCCTGTAAGTGTTCCTCCCTCTGCAGGAGTGTGGCAGCTCCTCTGAAGTCCTGACACAGGGCAGGTGACCTGTCCTCCCACCCTTCACTGCCCCACAGCCCTCACCCTGCCCTTGCTCGGATGCCTGCGCTGCACTGCTCAAGTGCCTCTCTGGCAACAGCTTCTGTCAGCAAAGCAGGGCACAAAAGTCACCCAGCCTTTAGATGGAGCAGCTTTTCATCAGCGCGAGTGCTCGGGAGGTAGGGAAAAGGCAAACAACAAGAGCACAACCAGGCCCCAGGAATAACCCCAGGGTTAGAGACAGAGATGCAAATCCACAGCACATCTCCTGCTGCCCTCCCGGCTCTGGGTGCTGGATTGAACGAGGCAGGGGTGCACAGCCCGGCAGCTTGGCAGTCCATGGGATCAGCTGCTGGCAGCGGGCAGCCACTGTGGCATCGGCTGGAGAGGGAGGAGAGGCCACAAGGCAGCACAGAAGTGGAGGATTTGTGCTAAGGCTCCAGGACTGTCTTAAATCTCCAACATCTGCCAATTTAAGTACAGCTGAATTGCCGGATAATTCTGCTGGTGGCGCTCCTGGGAACACCCAGCCCAAGCAGAACAATTTTGAAGGAAATTACATGAGCTGGGATTTAGTGTTGTCTCTTTAGCTTGTGGAAGAGATAATCCAGCCCATTTAATGTGGAACAAAATTTGCTCTGTTTCACAGGAGTAAGGAGATAGTTTTGCCTTGAGAAAGCAGCAGTAAATGACTCTGAAGTCCTGCTGTCACTTGTTCGCTGAGCTGCCGTAATATGGAATGGCAAGGGCTGTTTCCTGGGCCGCTTTCTACACACAAGTAACGCTCTTCATAAAGAACACCACTTAGTCTTATGACAAAATTCCTCTAGTGTGACACAGAAGAGCACTGACATCATTCTTGAAGGCTGGAGAATTTATGGCACAGTTAATTATTAATTTGGCTGGCATTTGTAAAGTAGAAGGGAGTTCTCGTGCTTTTAGGCCATGCTCTCAGTGTGTAAATCTCTCATATGGCTGCCATAATAATATTCCTGCAGCTATGTTGTCACCTATTGTAATTTTTCTGCTAATAAGAAAATTTAAACTAACCAGGAATCCTAAATTTGGAGACTAGTTGTTTATTTCAAATATACTCTAGAGAAATAATAATGCAGTTCTGCTCTGAATTTAATTTAAACAGGAACAGGCAAAACAAATCTCTGCGGAGGGCATTTGACAATAATAAAATATTTCTCCCAGCGGGTGAGCTGGTAGCAATTGTATTGTTGCCATCAAAGCTCACGTTTCAGCAGGTCATTACCATCATAACAAGCCCTTGGACCAACTGGCATGGACATGCAACATTGAGCTCCTGATGGGCACATTATTTCAGACCTTTAACTTCATGGAGAACAAGACAAATACTCCTGGGAGCGGAGGATTATATTTTGAAATTCCTTTCTTTTCTGTTCTGCTAAATAATAAGAGCCTGCATGTAATCAATCTAGCGCCACTTGCTTCTTTATATTAAGGGAGATTCTAAGGAGCCAGCTTGGGAATGTGAACACCAGGAGTCAGCGACCCTTAATCTTAACGAAACACTAACGATTAGCATGGCCGGGATGTGGCAGCACAAACACTTCGGGATAAAAATGGTAAAAGCAAGTAAATGCATCCATATTCTTTTCCACAGCTACTTGGGGTTTTTTCCCGTTCTCTAATAGCAACCACAAGGAGGAAGTTTGTGATCTGTATGTTAAAAGGCAACCTATGGACACATGGAATCAGCTTTTCATCACAAGAGAAAACACACGCCTTGTGAGGCAGCTACGGCAGGCAGGCTGTATAACGAAGGATAGAGTAATTAGCAAAGTGCCATGTGAAATCAGAGACCTACATTACACAAGAGAGAGGAAATGCAAAGGAAAGGAAAGGTGCAAGTGAAGAAAGCTGTTAAGGAAGATTAACAAAGGCTATAGAAGAAAATGTAGGGAACAGATGGAAACTGCCCCATTCTTGAGTTTGGTGCAAGATCCAGGACAGGTAATGTTAAAAATTTTTAAAAGAGGTGTTTTCTCATGTAGAAGCCTGTACAAAAAAATCTCAGGTGTTTTTGTGCTTAGGGTAGGGTTTTTTCCCACTAGGGTATGACTGGGCAAGGCCACAGGAGGTCACTTAAAAATGTACAGCGTGAAGGCTTCTCTAACGACAGTATTTCCATTTCTGTTATCTTTCAAAATCTTCCTTTTGTTTTCGGTGGTCTGTTTTTTTATCCATATTTAGTCTTTCAGCACTGGCATTACTAAGAAACACACATAACTGCACATGCAGTAGCACTGACTGGCATGTGAATTTCCTGCCATTTCTTTCACTGAGAAAGGATCAGCTGCAGGCACCACACCAGGGCACTTTTATTGGTGTTTGCCAGACCTTCTCATGCTGCAAACTCACAAGGTCAAAAAAATCCCCGCCAACCAAACAAAGAGCACAAATGACATCAGGTTAGGCCATTACTTGACTGCAAAGCTCCAGAGAAAACTTGTAGCCCATCACAAATCCCATGCCACATAGGAGCCAGCTCAGGGAGCGGCGTTTTCCTTTCAGATCAACACCGATGGCTCTGGCTGAGGGCACGGGTGCCACTGAGGCAGTGAGGGACAGTGGCACTGTCAAACAAACACCTCCAGAGGCAAAATCCCACTCTTGGACTGGGATGGCTTCTTTTATCTGGGGGCCAGGCAGAGTAGGGGAGGGGAAGGGAGATGTAAAGCATGTCAGTCAAAACCTGGTTTCACTGAGCCATGCCGCCAGTGGGAAGACTCTGGGTTTGCCATTCCCGTATTTTAGCCGAGTGGTGGTGTGGTAGCCACAGGTTGGGGCTGCAGCAGTTGAGAACTCGAGCAGAGTGTGTTGTCTGAGCTATGAATGCCAGCGCCCTAAGCCCTTTTAAAATTTTCTTTCAAGACTTAAGTAGCTATTTCCAGAGTTTAGAGAGGTTTGTGCTCCTAGCCAAGTTCCCCACAGATTCCTACTGAAACATTTCCAATGGATTTCTGTGCCCGTCCTGGCTTTACTGCAGAGACAGCATAGGGAGAAAACAGAAAGGAAAAAACCCAGAGAAACTCAGTACTGAGACAGAGCCTTAGAAGTGGCTTTGTCTGAGAGTTCCATGTATTTTTTCTTCTGTGATGCTCATTTTCTGTTGTATGGTGCCTCATGATACTCTCATGAAAAATGGCACAGAAAGCATGATTTTTTAATTGCATGTGAAAACTTTAGTCAATGATTAGGGTCAATCACATGCTGAGGAAGTCTAGGAGTGCCACTTTTTACAGACTATTTTCCCTTTGTATGTGAAAATTTGTAACACCGCCTTTTTCACTTTTAAGGTGCACTATTATGTTTTTCCTTTGAAGAAATACTTCGCAATAATGAAAAATCAGGAAACTAATAAAAAGTGGTGAGGGGGGGACACTAAAAAAAGGGGGAAAGCCAGCCCTGTGCACACATATTCTGTGTGTGTATGTATGGATGCGTGCCTGTGTACACAGCAGCATCAACACTAAGGCCTAACTCTGATAATCTTTAAATAGAGTCCATGCAGGATTCATTTTCCTATTGCTCTGCTGCTCCTTTCATTCAGGAAAACTCCCCGTCTCCTAGGATAGCTAAAACACAGGCAGCGCTGGTAGCAGGGCAGGGGTGCCTCTGGCTGTGTTGGCACTCGGAGGCTGCGAAGCACAGAGAGCCCTTGGTGCTGCCCCGGTCCCTTGGCTGACACAGCTCCCGTCCCCGAGCATCACCGCTGTGCTCAGCGGCCCCTGTGCCATCACCAGAACCTCCAGAGGACGGCCAGGAGCGAAGGTGAGAAACACGATGGCGAACACAATGACAAAACGCTATCAAGATCGGCTAAAAAGCAAGAAAAGCACACATTAGCACTTCTGTGATGGCTCCAGAAGGGTCCACAGGAAAGAGGGGCTGAGCCTGAGCGAGGGGGGCTGCAGCCCCTCACAGGCACGGGGCCCAGAACCCATTTATGGCCACTTTGCCCCCGCTGTTCAACCTGCCTGGATCCCAGCAGCTTTCGGTGCTCTTCACTAACACCAGTCTGTATCACTGCTCTGGGGGCCATTTACTGCCATTCAGCAACACTGGATCAAATAATACAGGGTTTTTTTCTTAATTTATTTTTATTTTTACTCAGAACACATTAAAGGAGTCTCCTGCAGTAGGAAATGAATAATAGACTTGGTTGTTGATGGAGAAAGCAAAAAACCTACTTCTATATGATATTAATGTGATCTTAAAATAGTGGGAAAGTTTTCTTTTATGACATTGACAGAGAGGCAATGATTTTGAGTAATGCAGGTTGATGTGGAGATGCTTTAAGATTAAACAAGTGCTATATAAAGGCCTGCCAGCCTGAATTCTAATGTGCTGTGAGACATTTTGCATATTTAAGAGTATGCAAAATGTCTTGTACCACACAGGAATTCATTCTGACAAGGCTTTATATAGCATTTATTTACACTCACATCGTACTTTAAGGGAGAAGTGCAAACGCTGGCTCCGTTTTGAATGGAAGTAACAAAAGGCAACGCTAATTGCTCTGTTTCCTCCTCCAAAAAAGAAAACAAAACCAAAAAAACCCCACAACACAAAAAATAAAATAAAAGCAATCAAAAGTGGAAGCTTGTTTAATATTGCTCTACCATCATCCTGAAAGGCATAATAATTTGAGTTACACATCTGAACTGATTGGAGTTACAGAATCATATCTCCTTTTTGCATTTAACAATATATACAATATAAAATAAATACATTTACACAAATGGACATTGGTTGGAGCACACGGTATGATACACATCACAAAAATATACAGTTGATTGCTATACAGATGTGAAGCCCATCTACAGCTATAGACATGTTTGTTTTCATTTGTTGTTTTGTTTCGGTTTTTAACTACTGGCTATTATGCAACTCCTGGATTATTATAAGCAGTTTAATTTTTTTTGTCCTTTTGCGATCTTTGCACGATAAGACTGCCGTAAAATGTTTTCCTAGGCAGGTAAACAGAGACGCTTAAATAATTAAAATACAATCACCAACACCCATTTTCTCTTCTATAAGAAAAATAGCAGTTTTAATTTTTTATATCTTTTTATGCTATCATTTAAATGCAAAATAGTGGAATAAATACAACAATCTGATCTGATTGAAACAAATGTGTAACTTCTGGGAGTTACACAATCATATTGCTTTAAATAAGAAAAAATTAAAAAATGAAGCAAAAATAGAAATTAAATTGTTATGGCTAAAACATACACCCTTTGAAATTTTCCCAACACTTCACATTAAGTAAGTGGTCTTGAAAGAACTCTTCTCCAGTAAGGTTTAAGATGAACAACATTATAAAGCCCGTGCAGTTTTTTTAGCTAAGTTTCAGGTAATGGTTTTACAGTCTTGAGATACTTGTTCTTTTGCAGCTCCAAAAAATTACGGAAAATGAAAACTAAAGTTTGCACCGTGTGCCTTTAACACATCTCCATTTTTTGTGTGTTTTTTGTATACTTCTAGTTGATTGGCTTTTGACCCTGAAGCCCAAGTTCTTTAATGTGATACAGCAAAAACAATATTTATATTATATATTTATATATATATAGTGTACTTGAACAGTAGCAACTTAAACCCTGCACAAACTTTCTGGAAAATAAACTTTTTTTTTGCACTCTTACATATATAAATAATCTTATAGAATCAGCACCTTTTTCCCAGGAGTTGTATTTTTTTTTTTGACATTTTTCAAAAGGGATGTGCCAATTTCTGAACTCCTATCACAGCTATAAATTTCAAGTTATTGACCATCTGAATGAATTGCTAATGATGATTTACCTAGAATCACACTACAGTCACTTCTCTACTGAGAAAACACAATCTACAATATAGTCCCATATAGCTAATGATAGATACACAGTTTTTTTTTTTTTTTCCTAGCACTAGGCCGAGGGAGCACCGGCCCATTGTTATTTTGTTTAAAGCACACAACGTAGCAATAGTTTTGGAAACTTGTCCGCACCAAAAAAGTTTTGCAACAACACAGAGCGAGTTAATAACAACATCTGAGAGATGATTGAATAAAAGCTATATTTACAGCATTTAAAAATTAGACTTATCTATAATCTTGAAATATTCAAAGTTTTATTTCTAAGCTATACATTGGTATTCTATAATAAACTGTTACAGAAATTATCCCTTGTTTTGAAAATATTATGNTAGTGGAATAAATACAACAATCTGATCTGATTGAAACAAATGTGTAACTTCTGGGAGTTACACAATCATATTGCTTTAAATAAGAAAAAATTAAAAAATGAAGCAAAAATAGAAATTAAATTGTTATGGCTAAAACATACACCCTTTGAAATTTTCCCAACACTTCACATTAAGTAAGTGGTCTTGAAAGAACTCTTCTCCAGTAAGGTTTAAGATGAACAACATTATAAAGCCCGTGCAGTTTTTTTAGCTAAGTTTCAGGTAATGGTTTTACAGTCTTGAGATACTTGTTCTTTTGCAGCTCCAAAAAATTACGGAAAATGAAAACTAAAGTTTGCACCGTGTGCCTTTAACACATCTCCATTTTTTGTGTGTTTTTTGTATACTTCTAGTTGATTGGCTTTTGACCCTGAAGCCCAAGTTCTTTAATGTGATACAGCAAAAACAATATTTATATTATATATTTATATATATATAGTGTACTTGAACAGTAGCAACTTAAACCCTGCACAAACTTTCTGGAAAATAAACTTTTTTTTTGCACTCTTACATATATAAATAATCTTATAGAATCAGCACCTTTTTCCCAGGAGTTGTATTTTTTTTTTTGACATTTTTCAAAAGGGATGTGCCAATTTCTGAACTCCTATCACAGCTATAAATTTCAAGTTATTGACCATCTGAATGAATTGCTAATGATGATTTACCTAGAATCACACTACAGTCACTTCTCTACTGAGAAAACACAATCTACAATATAGTCCCATATAGCTAATGATAGATACACAGTTTTTTTTTTTTTTTCCTAGCACTAGGCCGAGGGAGCACCGGCCCATTGTTATTTTGTTTAAAGCACACAACGTAGCAATAGTTTTGGAAACTTGTCCGCACCAAAAAAGTTTTGCAACAACACAGAGCGAGTTAATAACAACATCTGAGAGATGATTGAATAAAAGCTATATTTACAGCATTTAAAAATTAGACTTATCTATAATCTTGAAATATTCAAAGTTTTATTTCTAAGCTATACATTGGTATTCTATAATAAACTGTTACAGAAATTATCCCTTGTTTTGAAAATATTATGATTTCAGTGTGTATCTGTTCATAATGAGTATTTGTTTGGAGTTTCGATCTCTTAATTATTACTAGGAAGAACTTTATTACCGGTAAGGAATAGAATATACTACTGTAATCTCCTGAGGAATTGTACATCCAATATTGTCTCTAATTCTACCCTGTGTCTATAAGCACACACCACAAGAATCCAAACACCACAAGAAGAACAAGACAACAGTCTTTGAATGCAACATAAAAATTCAGAAAAGCACAGCAAACATGAAACATTGAAAAGCTGAACTACATTTCTTTTGTTTGTTAGGATTACAATTTTAATTACATCTGTGTACATAGAATAAGGATGTTCACATAGTACAGGGAGCAGCTACTAACACTGGTACATTGGTATAGCATTTGATGGAGGTTATTGTTTATTGGTTATTTAGCGACTGTAGTTTTCTGGGGGCATCTAATCGGTTTATACATTAGATTACACCTCGTAACAGTCTTGAAACTGACTGACTTTCATGCTGTGACAATACTGGTTGAAAAGCACATATACTGGTTTAGCTACTTGTTAAGGATCGCCATTTACAAACGAAAATCTAAACCAATAAATAAGGTATAGAAGTGTTAAATTCTTCAATTTGGTCAGAAGTCTACTACTCTGATTTCTTAATTTTGCAAACGGCGGCATTTGCCTCATTGCCTCTAAGCTACTATTGGTTGATAGGGTTTTTCTGCGTGTGAGGTTACAATTTTGCAAACAGGCAGTAGTATCTCGTTCATTTGCAACTGAAGCAGTTAGAAATCCCTCGGCGACCGCACCCCTGCACAGCCGCTGTCTCCTAACCCGGTTACGGATTGGTATTCCACATGGAGTTTTATATGTTAGACTACTCGGATATACTGCAGGTGTAATCTAATCCTTTGAGTCAGTGAACATTTAGTTATAAACTGGAGCTCATGTTAAGAAACTGGATGTTTTGGACCAGACTGGCACACAACATAAATTGCATCCGTGATAATATGCACCTTCCCTTCGACTATTGCTTTAGTAAGATAAATTCCCACATTAATAAATGGCTGAAAACTGGTAAAGCTGGTACAAAAAAATCTCCATTAGTAAGAAGAAACAAAACATTTAAAAAAATCTTCCTTCAGGATTCATTTGTCCTTCATTATTGTTCATCATTGTTCAAGCCAGCACAAAAATGCAGTATTTCTTTCTCTTTAGTATTGCATGAATGAATAAAGCTTAAACTATTCCCTGAAAAAGTTACATCGTAGCTAACCTAAGAAATATCTGGAAGACTTGAAAAAACAATTAAGGAATCAAATGGCTGTAACTGATCTAGATGGAAAATGCAATGATAAGAAGCAGCCGATGCATCGTCGCTTAGTCGTCTAATTAGAGACTGCTCCTATGAAATCTAATACTGCATTCAGTCAGTTCATCGTGTTGTACTGTACTGCTAGGTACGGTGGTTCTCTCTTTGATTCCTTTGTCATTGGGGACATTATGGTTCATAATAAGTTCACTGGCATCCATATTATGGATTTCCATCCTTTGGCAGGCCTGGCTTCCATCTCTCTTCAATTAGAGACCTCTTTTAAAAAGTTCAGCAGCAAAGGGAAAAAAAAAAGAGAAAAAGGAAAAAAGGAAAGGAAAGAACAGAAAGGAAAAGAGAGAAAAGGAAAAGGAAAAGAAAAAACTGCATCAGAAAGACACAGAAGAAAAAGTTGAAAGCTGCTTCACAGTCTTGCTGCTAAATATCAGTGCAGTCATTTAGTCATTTTTTCCTTAATTAAACACTAAGTTTCTTTGCCATTATTATCCTGTTTATTTTCCCTTTTTTTTTCTTTTTTTTTTTTTTTTTAAAACGTGCATGATGGGGAAGCCCATGATGCTTTAGTCAGACCTTGGCCTCCAGCATTTCCAAAAAAAGTTTGTGCATGGGGACTTTGCCTTCCAGTTTGATGTTGTAGAAATGCTGCACAGCCTTGGTGGAGGTTTGCCTCAGAAGCGGGAGAGTCATCAACATCTTGCCTGCACGACGAGGGTCTTCCATGTGCTGCCCGGCCTCGTAATCCTGCAGAGCCTCGTGTAAGACGTCCTGAAGTTTCTGCACTGCCTCAACATCCTCTATGTGCATTGAGTCTGCAAAACAAAGGAGCAACAGGAGGTTTTCAGTCTGGTGTGCCAGGAGTTTGATAATGCTATGGCTGCACGACACTTTCACTGGTTCTGCCCATCCTCGTTCACAAAGAAGGAAGATAATTACCCATTAATTTCTGTACTGACCTTTGGGAAAGTGTATTGAAATGCCGTGGAACTACAAACGTACAATTAACTCTTGGGTAAGTAATTCTTCTCCTCATCCTCCTCAAACAAGTGAAACAGTCACCCTCGGTCCTCCCCAAACCATCTGTATGGTTACTGTTTTGAAGGAATGACAGTGTCAAGGGGCTGAAGGAATGGAGGGTTGCACTCTATCAGGGAAGCAAGGATAAAGCAAGGATGCCCTACTGTGGAAAAGCTCAGCAAAATTCTGTGTCATGTTCCAAGGCTGCTGACTTGGAAGCCATGGACATCACCACTGTTCAGAGACAGTGACTGTGGGATTAGGACTACTGCACCAACACAAGGGAAATGCTGGTTTGATGGGATTTCCTGATAGGTTTAGCAAATTTTTTCTCCCTCAGGCATATTCAGACAGACAGGCAACACTTAGCATGTTCCTGAACAGCTTTTGTTCGGTGAAGCTAACATCTCCTACAAGGTGTAATCCTTCTCTCCCACCCCCTCAGACAGTGGTTTATCTTGTTAGTGTTGGGGTTTTGCATTTTTTATAAAAGACTCAAAGCAAACACCCTGCCCTGCACCTTTGCAGGTGAGATGCCTTGGTGGTGTAAGTATTGAGTGACAGGCCCAGATGCAACACACACCAGGAACTAAACTAAACTGCTACATGACCCGAAAAGATTAAAGCAATGGAAGTGTGAAATAAAGAGAAAATATCTAACTGAAATAACTGTAAACCCCTCAACTGGATAGATACAGAAAGTGAAGATGTCCCTGAGAACACGCAGTTACTGGACCATGCTGAGATTACTTTGGATGAGCAGCCCTAATTCTCTGGCTTTTATGTAGTCATAAATGCCAAAGAAACCCTGATGTGGACCAAAGTGAGGTGAATGCAAGTAAGGAAAAACAGTCAAAGGTGAAAGAGGCCACCAAACAGCCCCTATCAGCTACCAAAACTGGGATGGTCAACAGACCTACAGAGACAATAAAACACCATATGAAAATACAACTGCTGCGAGGGGGTACAAGCCCCAGGGACAGGCCACACTGAGTAGGCTTTGCTCAGGGTGAAACTGGGGCACAGCACAATTAAAGTTCATCCTTGGAAACTCTACTTAGTATAACGCTGCTTTGCATCCTAATTTTTGGGTTTGGAGTAAAGCTCCTGTTCCCAGACATAATAGCAACTGAGGATCTGGATGGTGAAGAAGCCACTTCCATCATCATTTCCATGCCCTGTAACCAGCAGTCTGAATGCTCTGGATCAGTATTTGACAGAGCCTCATGTTTTACCCTGTTGATGATTAACCATAAAATTTTCCACGTGCTTCAAATATCTGAATTACATTCAGAGAATTAAGTTGCACCTAAGATTCATTTCCTAAAAGCTGACATGCAACTATTTCCTCAGATAATTAGGCCAGATAGTAAATATCCATCTCCTTTCAAATACAAACATGTAAACTGAAACACAAACCAGTAAGTAACAGGTTAACAAAAATGTTCCAGCTCTTATTGTCACAACAAATGTGCAAATTGAGAAGAAAAAAAAATAAAAGTTACAGCTCCCGCTCTAAAACAGACACTTAATTATATACAAGTTTGGATCATTTAGCACGTTTTATTGATTCTGATGACAGTTTATCTGTTAATTACACATAATGGAGTCCTATGGGAATTTTACATGTTTAATAATTCTGAGTCTTAGTGAATACATGCTCTAAGAAGCATGCAGCTAAGACATACGCTGCTGGGATGTGATACTGCACATCACGGTGCACTGTGCTGAAAGCACAGACACAGAAATCTCTCTCTTAGGGATAAAGAAGGCTACAACATTTTGAAAAAGATGACAGGCCAATATTACCTCCAGCAAAATTTAGTTCTAATTAATGTGAGACCGTTCCCCAAATCCATACATTTTTGATAGTTTTCTAATAGGTAGTTCTATTTAGTAATTCTGTGTCAATAAGAGAAACCCCCTGAATTCTGTGTCCTACAAACAGATGTAATCGATACAGACATGCTAACACACACATACAGACGTGACTGATGTCTTAAGCATAGTGTCCAGCCACCAGGCTTAATTTGGAATGCAATCTCCAAAAAAATTGTTGTCTTTACTCCCTAACTCTTTACCAAGTCCTTGGATATTCACTGCTCTGCTACAGAACACATGATCTGCTTCTCCAAATAATTTTTCTATAAACCATGTGCTGTTTGTGCAGAAATTACAGTTTTTTTCCTCCTCTTCCCAGATTCACAGTGCCATGGCCAGATTTGCTGGGGAACCAAATAGGAGCATTTTATCTGCAACAAATCCTTGATGAGTCAAAGACTGACTGTTCTCATGACTTTTTTTTCTTTTTACACCGTACTGCATAAAGAGACAGGTCTTTCTGGAGAATGTGACTAAAGAGGCTTAGTTTTTAACCCTTTACAAAACTGGTCTGATTCTTCCCAGAATCAGTACTTGTAACGGTGACCATAAGTTTGCAAATAGATAGATGGAGCCCAGACTAAATGTATTTTTCACACAGAGGTGAAACTTGCCTAAGATGTTTAACTCTGCAGTTTGGAGAGCAATTTGGCCTGCAGCATTAGGAATATCTACACTCTACATATTTCTTACAATGAAAGTGAGTGAGGAGGGAAAAAAAGAGAACAGCCCCCAGAAAGGAATCAAAACCTGCCCTCTGACACAGCTGTTACATTCCAAATTACTCTCAAACTCTTCCACTGTGTGGACAACATCCAAAACCAAGGGCTCTTACCCTCTCCTTGCAGGGGTGATTGTGTACCGTCCCTGTGGTACACATGGCAATTACTTACCTGGAAAATAAATGTAGTGAAGTATTTAATGTATTTTGTTGCTGTCTTTGAAATTAATTTAGTAGCTGGGAAGAACGTGCCCAGCCAGCTCTCCACTGCCAAATGGTGGTTCATGGATCAGTGCAGGAAGCTGTGCCTTGGGGAACAGATTTGGTCACAAGGAATGGGGTAAAAAAAAACATCAGGGAGAGGGGCACTTCCAGTGGTGATTAAGACTTCAAACTGTTCTTTTAAAATGGTTATTTAGCTTGAAAGATTTAAAAATTATGTAATCAAATTACTATGATAATTTAACTCCCCATTTACAGAAAAGATTCAAACTCATTTCAGCTTTACTCATTCTAGGGTCTGCCAATGTTTAAATGCAAACTCAGTAAAGCTGTGCTATTTAATTAGACCATGATTCAGCTTGCAGATTGCTCAGGAAAATATTAATCTCTACAAAAATCCTTCTTCAAGTTTTAGCCTTGCAGTCTGGAACTTCCACTTTATTCCTGATATTAAACGAATGTAGATCTTAATCCCTCAGGTGTAACCCTTTGAAAATAAGGGAAATGGTTGAAGATGCTGAACTAGCCAAGGGGAAAAGAGGAGGAAAAATAAAAGAGAGAAATCTTTTCAGTAACTACAGACTGGCAGATGTAGAAGTGAATTCAGAGCAGGCTAACTCATTGCCAAATATTGTTCCTGTGTTGGGATAAACCCAATCCTCAGCGATGTCATCAAGAACCACTATGATTTAAGGAAACACAGACAATTTGTGTGACAATCTAGAAATAAAGCATGAATGCCAGAGAAAATATGAAATTGAATTGTAAGTAAGCTTGAATGTTCTTCCTATACCATGAAAAACACCTACTTCTTTTGTTTATGGGGCTTGGGGTTTTTTTTCAGTGGCTTTGCAGGCAGTCTGAATAATTTACAATTACATCCCACACAGGTGATATCCAGAGGAAACCTATACCCAGATGTAATACACTTAAAAATCAGCACTTGTCTAAAAAGCAAAATTAAACAGGGTAATTTCAAAGCGTCATTCGAAAGATAGCAGAATTTGATGGTAAATGCCCTACAAAGACATGATCCCAGACTGGTGAAACTGAAAACAGACAAACACAAAACTTGTTGTTACAACTGCTGAGAACGTGGGATTTCACTGGCAGGGAAAAAGTTATTCCTGATCAAAGCTGCCATGGGAGAGAGTGAGATCAACAAATGAGGACATGGACTCATTGAGCTCTGCTTGGAGAATCTCATTCTATCCTTGCAAACGCTTTCTTTCACCATCACAGGATGGGAAAATAGAATTGTACCTCTTCTGATCAGTTGATTGATCAGATCATTGCACAGAAATAGGAGAGAACCGGAGTTCTCATTCAAGAAAAACACCACAAGGTCCAGACAGAAACTCAGATTACAATCTACCTCATTTAAAATTCAAGCTTCATCTCAAATGCAGCAAACAAACATCCAGCCACACAGGAATCATTTAGAACACATCACAAAGGGCAACAACTAGCTAAAAATTGGAAAGCACCTGAACTGAAGGCAAGAAAAGCTCTCAAACCTCTCAAAACCCCGCTCGGAGGAAGTGAAAGGCTGGTATCTATGTAATTTGTATATAACATCACTAGGAAGTGGAAGAAAACCAGGGGTCTTAAATGAAGTGTTTCTTCATGTCTGAAAATTCAGACAGAAAAAAGAAAATAGGACAGTGAATCAAGCAGCAGGGAGCATGTAGCAGTGAATACACACATCAAGATGCTGGTAAACCACACTAGAAAGGTAGATACCAATAAGTACTTGAAATACAGCAACTGCTGTGATGTTTCTGATTCCACACAGTTCACAAACTCAGTCTGGAGAAATCCGTTTAGAAAGCTGTAGGGTCCTGGAAGAACTGGATGGGATCAAGATTAAGAAGAAAAAGCAAAATGGCTTTTGCTTTATGTAAGGATGAAAAAAAATCCTAATCTGGGTTATGTCTCCAATAAAACAGATTTTGTATCTAGATTGTACTGCCAATCCAAAAACCCCACCAAACCCACTGCAGTGTTTGTTAATGGGCGAACTGTTCTCAGAACTACAGAACCCCTTCCTCTCCCCCTGAAACACGTGCCAGGTTTGCACAAGGACACAAAGTGCTTGCCCAGTAGGTGCTTCTCTACATTTTTATGAGAAACATGACACAGTGACATTTTGAAAAGCATACTGCTTAAGATAGAAGCAACCCATGGAAATTGCCAATAGCAAACCAAACTAGGTTCTTGGTTCCCTCACCCAGCAAGAATTCCTGTCCTTTTTCCATCTAGAGCTGAAATTGCCCCAGATATTTACTTTGGTCTTCCCTGTGTTGGGTAAACAAATATTCTTTATTTTGACCACCTGCCTGTCTTCCTTGAGCAGAACTGGTTTTTGGGATCTGCATGGTTAGGCTAAGACACAAGCACAGAGGCAAAGAGAATATTTTTCCTTACAATAGAATATGGCAAAAATGGTCTGACATCTGGAGTACTCTATTGGAAACAGACATTTCAATCAGAATAGATGCTGAGAATGAAAGAGGAATAAATTAAGAATTCCTTGTCCATCGGAATTATAGGCAGTGAAAACTGAAAACACAAAACAAAGGCTTGTATGGTTGATTTTAGTGAATGAAGCCTTAGTCTGGCTTGCCCTGGTTTGGCTTACTTTTCAGAAGAGATAAAAACTGAAGCCTCAAAACAGTTTTTAAAAACAGTAGGAAATGAAGGCGTACTAAGAAAAGAAATTACTTCACAGTACGGGGACTTTATTTCAGGGACTAACTAGATTAGCAGTGAACTAGAACCACTGGCGTAAGAAAGTTAAAACATAGTAAACGAGCATTTTCTCTTTTATTCCTGAAATGGCTTACTTTCCACTAGGAGAGGTAGTGAGGACAATAAATACAGGAGTATTTCCCACAATGCAGAACAAACAGCACACTATGAACTGGTTCAAGGCCCTACACCATAAGGCTAACAAAAGCCTGGAAAAAGGGAACTCGAATCATAGAGCTGGGGTTTGAGACACCAACTAAAAGAACGAAGGCTTCAAAGTACTTTTTATTCACTATAAGATACAAGAAATTACCACAATTACCATGGAGAACAACTAAGCTTGGCCTCGCTTCTTGCCTTTTGTGAGTCTCAGGCTACTAACACGTAAATAGTATCCGCTTATTCCCTAAATGAGGAATAGCTCCAAGTTACTCAGTTACTAGAGTAGCTTCCAGAAAAAAAGAAAAAAAAATTATGATTAACCACTGATTAACCATTAATTAACCACTGATTAACTCAGCTGCCATTTCCTAATGCTAACATTAAGCCAATGGTAACAGTTACTTATTTTCTCTAAGAATTTTGGGTGTCATCTGTTTGATTACATGAAAATGGAATATGAGGAATAAACTGTCTTCAAGCAACATGAAAACTGACTATAGTGGTGACTTCCTTTTCTAAAAATTTGCTTCTACGCTGTACTACTCTCTATACAAAATTACATAAAAGAGTTAAGACCTTTCTATTTATATTTGTCAAAATAAACACTGGTAACACACCCTTAAAATACAGCTGTGTATATCTATATATATATATATGCCCAGTCAAGAAAGATATGTCTTAATCATGAATTCTAACACTAACAAGATGACTATATAAAACAAAATTAAAAAATGGACATTATTAGAAATGATATATAGCACATTGTGACATGCACTGGGAATAAAGATGATGTCCTGTGAAGTAAGTGATTTACAGGGCTCTACCGATTAATTTCTATTATGATAACATCATATAATGGTGATAGCCTAGTGCTCTGAGTACACTGTGTCTGGAAAGCTAAAAAACTTATAAGAACTTACTAATTTTTTAACAGGATGAGAGGACAGTGTTACTTTACTGGCACCAGTATTGATCTGCACTTCATGATGCTAAAATGCACAAGATACTTTTTGGTTCACACTCCTTCAGTACTGAAAGGGCAATGTTTTTAGGGTTTTTTTTAGGAGAGTTAATATCAAAGACCAGAAATGTGATGGTGAGCAGAAGTCCCTTTCTCCTTCTTTGGGTACAGGCTACACAGCCAGTATTAGCATTTAAGATTAAATTTTCAACAGTGTATAGGGCTGTACTTTTAAGTGCCTAGCATCCACATTTGGGCCAGGTTTTCAAGAGGCCAGCAGCCTATTAGGCAGATGCACAGAGATAATTTTTTAAAGGTGCTGATGTATTTTGACACTCCAGTTCCTTATGTTAGGTCTTGGATGGGAACTCAGCTTCTCTTAAAACTCTGGTCTCAGTTGTGACTCCTAAGCTCTTCTGCAACATTTGGCCTGGAGGCCAAATTTAGTCCTTACTGATTAGGCAATTTCAAAAAAACCTGCTCACCTGCAATTTCCTGTTTAGTGTTTCCCTAATCAATACATGGGAACACGTCCTAGCACAGAAGATATGAGCAGCTCCTCTCTTCCGTGCCAGAGCGTTCCCGTGCGCGTGCCTGCACTTGTGTACACTTCAAACATATTTTGTAAATATTTCACCTTCCCTTACACACGAGGAAGTAATTGGTACATGCATGTTTTGGAAACCATTCAAAGTTGATTTTCTGCGTGGGTAAACAAAGTGCTCATTGGTGCCAGCTTGCTTCATTTGGGCGGTGTGAGGCGGAACGCGGGGCAGCCGCATCCCGCAGCTTCCAGGTACCTCCTGGCTTTTGTGTGCAGAAGGCAGGGAAAGAAGGGAGAACTCGTGATACCGGCAGGACAAGGACAACGCCAAGGAAAGAGTGACTTCTCTGGAGCTGAAGTAGAAAGGCTGTGTTAATTACTATCAAATCAATGCAGATGCTTAAATCTAACCTTATAAATTCCGGATTTACATATTAAATGTAACTGTTGAAATCAGGCCTGTGCAGACTTAACGTACGCAGGACTGAAACGTCTATGCATTTCAGTATTGTGCTCTTACATGTGTATTTAAACTTCTCAGAGTCTATATGCACTCAGTGTGAAATCAGTGACAATCTACAACATTGCTACATCCTGCATTTTGGGAAATTTATGGAAGTGCTGTGGCATTGGCAGCCCTGCACAGGGAACATTTGATAGTGGCTGTCAGAGAATCTCCCTGACAAACTGCTACTCCTCCCCACCTTTTAGGGACCAAATGGCAGGATTATCTCAGATCCAGCACTGCACAAATGGGCTCTGTAGGCCTAAAGAAAAGTGTGTGTTTTAATGCTCACACTACTGAGATTTGTTGGCCAAAACAAAGCTTATGGTATTTATTCAAACAAAATACAATCGATATGAAGACAATCTACAATTTCTTTTTCCTGCTTCCAAACACCAGCAGGGAAAGTACTATGACACTGTATCATAAATCACTAACACAGATACAGAGCTATAAAACCATCTTTGTCTACTGTTTACAGCAGAGTCAACCTGGGAATCTTTCTAGACAGTGTGGACATGGCAAAAATGTCTGAAACACCCGAGACTTCTTATTATACTCTCCACAGCTATAAGAAGGCTAATGTATTTTAAACTGGAAGAATAAACAATGGAAAAAAGAAGTAGCAATAAAATACATTAAAATGTGAACTGCTACTGGTTGATTTTCTAATGGCATTTTGTTTTTTTAAATATAGCTGCATTTATATTAACCAAGTTCCTACTTATATGAAAATATGCTGTTCTGCTCTTGTCTATTAAAAAAAAGAGAAAAAAATTAATCCAACTTATATTTTATTTTAATTTTAGCAGCATTTGTAAAGAAAACACTAAGGGTCTGACATCCACTGATGTGCTGTAATTCTGCAGGTGCTTTTACACCTACAGGTTAGTGTAGCTACAGTTTGTAGAAGTTTGGTATCTGCTGCATGCAAAACCTGAAGCTGAAACACTGAATGTCAGCAGCCAAAACACTCTGTTGAAAGAAAAGTGGAATGGTTGGGCTACTTCTAACTCCTCCTTGCAACAGTTTCATTTTAAGACAGCAATTTTATTTCTTTTAAAATGAGGGAAGGAAATGTTTTCACTTCAATGTGCCCAGCATTTTAGTATGCTGAACTGTATTTATCTCTGACATTATCCTGGTTGTAATTTCCAGTGAAGTTAATGAAGCTACAGATGATTTTGATACACTCTATGCACAGTGTATGACTAAACTTTTTTTTGGCAGCAGTTATTTTTTATTATTACTTAAACACTGCATGTCTTTTTTTTTGCAGGGCCGGGGGGAAGGTGCGAGTGGTATTTAACATCATATACCTATATTCTAGCCCTCATCCTTTCTGTCAAGTAAACTGCAGAAATATTTCTAATTCAGCCTTTGGATTACAGAATTTAAATAAATACAAAAGCCCTTCTCCATTTAGACTCCTAATTGCAGATAACTTTCTTGCTCTAATCATTAAGCATGACCAATTTTGAGAAATAACCTTCCTGGAGCTGCAAAGCATCCTCAAGTGTCTATTTGCAATGGTCAAAAATTATAAACAAATCTTCAATTAAGGATAATTTTGATCTTTGAGAGGCATTTCAGCATTTTTTAAAATCTGGAATAAGATAGTATTCTAAAATTAAGGGCAGAGTTAGTGGGGTGGAGAATATTTTACAAAGAAACTAATAAGCATTTTGGCTTTGCATGTTTTTGAATTATATTTCCAATTAAAAATGCAGAGTGCTAAATCACATTACAAAGATAAATAGGAAAGTACAACTTCATTGTTGAAAACAATTTCCCTCCTATCAATCTGAGGATTCATGCATCAATATTGTAGATGAACTGTTAATTACAAAATCAATTAAAAAATTATTTCTAAAAACAGTCACGCGTCCTGGCTCTCAGGGGGGCAATTTGGGCAGAAGGTCTCATCTCACTAGGACCGCGCCAAATCACAAGTCGTCATCCACAAGTAAGCAAAAGCAATCTGGTTTTTCATTTTTCAGCGCGGCTGAGCCCAGCCTGAGATTGATCGTCACATATGGCCCCAGAAAACAAACTGTCAATACCTTGAATGCTGCAGAATTTGAACAAATAGCCGTCCGCCCATTCAAGCCACTCATTGCATCCCATTTAACAGATTTTATTGACAGTTTCCTTCTTGTAATTAAAGGGAAAACTACTGGCCAGCAACCAAGATAAAGTTCAAAGATAGGGTCAAAACAAAAGCAGATGGAGGGGCACGGTGTGACTGTCAATGGAACATAGCATCAGAGCATGTTATTGACACACAGGTATCTAATGATCGGCACGTCATTAAAGAGGGATCTATCGTGAACTTTATGCAAATGCTAAAAGGGACTTAAGACCACAATAAAGCATTAAGGAGACACAAAAAGAAAAACAACAAAGCACAAACGATTTTTACTTATCTGACAGTATTCACTGCTTCAGCACTTTTAAATTCAAATGCAGGGAAAAAAAAATTCTTTCTGAGATTTTTTTAACTGGTTCTCCACAGGTAATAATTTTTTGCAGAAGCACTCCCATAAACGCAAAGGATTCGTAAGGCAAGGTGTGGTCCTTGTGAGATTCTGTACAGATTTCCTCCCTCCTCCCATACCCTGAATTCAGTCTATCAAATTAATCAGTAGCTGCCTTTAAAGAGAAAATACATAGCATATTCTCCAGCATCCTTTTGCTTTAATTGCAATGATTAGACTTGTCTGGATTATGAAATGGATTTAAGAGAACATCATCTATATTCATTTGAAGGGATCTCTGCCTGTAAAACACTCCCCAGATCATACAGTGGAATACTCTCCACTCCCTTAGGAACATATTCCACAATTAGTTTCAACCAGGAAGTTGCTCTTAGTTTGAACTGCTTTGTTTGTTGCCTTTTAGATTAAAGTCTGATTAGCAATTTCTTATTATAAAATCTTGTTTTAAACAAGCACACAGAAAACATTAAGAAAGAAAGAAAGAAAGAAAGAAAGAAAGAAAGAAAGAAAGAAAGAAAGAAAAAGAAAGAAAGAGAGAAAGAAAGAGAGAAAGAAAGAAAGAAAGAAAGAAAGAGAGAAAGAAAGAAAGAAAGAGAGAGAGAAAAAGAGAAAGAGAGAAAGAGAGAAAGAGAGAAAGAGAAAGAGAGAAAGAAAGAGAGAAAGAGAGAAAGAGAGAAAGAAAGAAAGAGGGAAAGACACATTAAAAATGTAGCAACCATCATGCCACTCTGCCAACCTGAATTAGCAAGTGCTATAGCTTTGAGGGTGACAAATTCTTCTTTCTCCAGCTTCATGCTCTTGTACTTCTTTACCAGCTGCAGTATGGCATTGTTAAGGTCAAGAAGGCCTGCCAATTTGGACTGGTCTTCATCCATAATATAATCTTCAGCATATACGAGCTCATCCTCAAAAGAAAGTGACCGGTATACAACACCGAGAATCAAGATCTCCATCCAAGCACTCTGCAGAAGGCTCATCTGGTCAGCTAGAGACAAAGTGGAGAATCCTGAATAGGGAAAAAAAAAAAAACCACAAAAAATATTAAGCACATTTGGAAATCTTAGCCTCTTTTTGATTTATTTTTTATACATTGTGATAAAACATGCATGCATTCTATTTTTCTCCCTTCTGCTTTCGTGTGTCTCCTCCCCATCCTACTACAGGAAAATAAATCAATATAAAATCAAACATTTTCTAATGAAAACCAAAGTTTTAAACAAGCAGGGATTTGCAGGCTCTTCCTGTAAAAATCATATTAATTCGTGGGGTACTGCAGTGGCAATCTGTGATTTGTATGATATCTTCTTTGTTCTGAAATACCTGTGCTTAGTTGTAAAAACCTAATGCTGTGAAACAGGGATCTGCTGACTCTATACATCGCTACCATAATCCAAGAAGGATAATTTAGGAGAAAAAAAAAAGAAAACTTTTTTAAAAGGGAAGATTTGATGTTTTAATAGAATTAAGGTAATGATGAAAAAGAGAAAAATTCTCTTTGAACTTCAGGGAGAAGAGAAGTAACACCCACCCTTTTCAGAAAAGACACTAATCACTTCTGTCCTGGCTCCTGCCACTACTACACTTGTTGAAATAACAGGGTGGCACACTGAAGTGCCAAATGAATAGCAGTCAGACCATCCTCTTTGTGAGGGCAAACAAAAATTTATTAAATGCCTCCTAATGAATTTAACTTTTACTTTTTTTTCCCCCCCTCTCCCTGCTGTTTCCTAATAGGATCACTAAGGGGAAACATCTTTACTGTCTTACCTTTTCAGACTCTTGTTTACAGAACCTGTTAATTCATTATATCAAACTGCTAATATCCCAATCACATTAGGTGCTAGAAAACAACATGGGAGAGGAAGTGATTTTTCTGGCCTGTTGGTGAAATGCAGCAGTTTGCCAGTTGGCACCATCAACCACAAGTACTTAATAAAATCATCAAAGGGGATTAGTCAAGCTTTTCTTAAAGGGTCTTAAGACATGTCTGAGGCTTTCATATAGTTATTTATGGAGTTGCTTACATATCCTTTGACAGGGTTCCTGCTGTAAGAACATTTTTTTGGTGTTCAATTACACTTAAATGCAGTTTTCTGTTTTTGAAGTTGAGAGTTACAGTCAAGCAAGAATATATCATAAACTAGCAAATCTGAAGGCATCTACTCCAAACAAGATTTTCTCTATAAGCACTAAGCAGCAAAACTAATACAATAAAAAAGAAAAGCCCACATCCAAACCACCAGGCATCCATAAAAAATGAAACATAAAACTGGCTGCATGTGCTCTCTCTCTCTCATTTTTCTCTCCCTCCTTATTTGTTTTCATTTTCTCTTACTGTCTTTCCAGTCTTGTGATAGAACTGTAGCTCTCTGCCTTAAAAAAAAAAACAACACAACAACAACAAAACCTGATCCAACAACAACAGGAAACCCTTGAAGATGTGACAATGGAAAATAACACATCTGTGATTAAAATAAATAAGAGGGAAATGGAGAAGAAATAATCATTTCAAAGGTTATAGGGAGGAATTCATGATTTCAATTAGCTCCAACATTTCTGTTCCTTGCCGGCTTTCAAGAACCAGTTTTTCTGCAGCAGCAGATGGACAGAGAATGTAGCCTGCAGCACCGTCCTGTGACAGCCCCATTCTCCCTCCCAGACACTGCTGTTAGTAAATAGATTTACACATTCTCCAATCTCCACACATCTTTCTGCCGAATAATTAAAAGCAGGATGATTAGTTTATTGAGTGGAAGGAGGAACTTTTTTATTGAGGTCCATCCACGATTTTATCAGGGCCAGCACTTTTACGGTTGTCATGAGGGTGCAGGCATCCAATTTTTCTTATCTGCCTGATTAATACAAACGCTGTTTCAGGACGCATTAATTAACAGATACAAATCTACGTTCTCATGGAAGGATCAATACAGAGAAGAAAAGAGGCATCAATGTGAATTTAGTGCTGATGATGGAGAAGGCACTCTATTGACATTTACGTGCATAGAAACTTTAAAGTTGCAGTGGAGCCCTTTTGTCCCTGTGATTTACAAATTAACAATTTTTCAGGTATAACAATGTTTCACACACTTCTGAAAGGTTTAATTAAGCAAAAGGCAATAAAATCAGTTTTGATTAAAAAAAGTTTAACCTGCAATTTCTCTCTGTATTCTTTTTTTTTTCCCTGAAAACTCTCCAACTTCCTTCTTTTATTCACTAATCTATTTTCATACAGGTTTGTTGGCATTGGTTTTAGTTTTTAAAAAATAAATAATGCTATGTTTCAATAACATTTATTGTGTGCTACAGTCAAAGAAAATTACATATGCCCTGTGAGGGGGAAAAATGGAATGTTGATATAATTTATTGTACTGCACTCTTGAAAAATCTGCATTCTGGAGCAGTAAATACACCAGTTGTTTTTATATGACACATAAAAATCAAAGGAAATTTTTTACATTATAGAAAAACTGGCAAATATAAAGCATGCTGTTCTGCTCTTCAATAATAAATCAAATCAACATGACTATTTTGTTCCTGATCGAAGTAACTTTCCCTTGAAAGCCTGTTCAGTGAAAGTATGTTTTAACTTTTAAAGGCATCCCTTGTGGGAATGCAAAGCTGAATCAAGTTGTAATTATTCTGTTTCTGTTATATTTTGATTTTTCAGAAAATGTGAAGTATCCAACACGTCTCTTTTATCACAGCAATGGCCTTTTAATATCTGTTCAACAAGTCACAGTTAAAATAATAGATTACACAGGTTTATATAGAGAGATTTATTTTTAATTGTTTGGAGAAGGTTATACTTATTTCATGTCAAACTCTGAGCCTGTGAGCTTTTGTTATGTGAATCCCCCAGATCAGCCATGTTCTTTAACAATGGGATATTTCTTATATTAAATTGTAAGTATTTTTTAAAAAGTCTCCAACTTGGGCCCTTCCAGCCTTCTGACCAGTGCTTGCCCCTCCAGTCCCATCTCTAAGCTCTGTCCAAACCACTGCGAGATGCTGCATGATCGTGTGGGTTGGAACTTTGTCATGCATTGTGTGGGTCCTTAATCCTTCAGAGTCTTTGCAGGTCACCGCTTTCAACGCACAGCTGTGTAATAACATTTTAAAATACAATGTTGTGCACCTTTCTGCCCCTTTAGCATGTACCATAGTGGTGACAAGTTTGATCTCTCTCCATCTCCCTCCCCAAGTCAGTGCCATCTGATGTATCGCAGACGTTTGCTGGCAGGATGACTCTCTGTACCTTGACCTGCAGTTAAATAGCGTGTTTATCTGCGATACAGCACACACCAAATAAACCAGATGACAGTCTGCAATAACGTCATTTGGAAGGATTGAAAGGCTTCTCAAGAGTCAGGTACCCCTGAGGTAAGAAGCTTGAAGGAAGCATGTTTTGTGCCAACCCTCCTGCCATCTTCTACTAGACGCTCGTGTGCTTGACAATGATGCCATGGGCACTTGTCAAGGCTTTTTTTTTTTCTTTTTGCCTAGCAAACTGATGCACTTTGCAGTCAACTTACAAAAAAGGCTAAGCATTTGAAAGTGTGAAGGGCAAAAAATATCTGACGGCTAGTCTTCAAAAATACACTTTCATTTCAGAAAGCATAAATGTTTATTTCCTGAGCTGAGTGTTGACAGAAATAGGCTGCAGCGCAGGCATATGAATTTAACCCCTGATAGGCATTCTTTTCAGTGTGGTTTTTTATGTGGCTGAGTGCAAGCATTGTAAATCTATGGGGTGTCTCGTAATATCAGTTAACAATAGCACTGATTTGCTGGTTACAGATTTTCTTCCTTTTTTCCTTTTCTTTCTCCTCCTTTCAGGGACTGTAGTGTTTCTTCTGCTAAAAATAGATACTTTTCTACAAACAGGGTATCACACTCAAATTGTAATTATGCCGTAATGACTCGCTGAGATCACTGAGTGTGGATTGAGAAAAGGTTGATTGAGCAACTGAACATATGCTTGTTTTTTTTTCTTTTGCATACCAGCAAACCCAAAGCTCAAAGGAAGCAGACATAAATAGGCAAAAAGGCCTTAGCACTTTTATTATAGGAACAAGGGGCATGGAGCTGACTGCACTCTGCAGTGCTCAGCACTCCAAGCCAGCTCCAAACACAGTTCACAGCCTCTTCAATGGGGCTATTTAAACCACAGATCTTTTCAAATATCAGCACATGCACCACTTGCTCTCTGTTTCACATTGCACCCAGCTCCATGCTAAGCAGGGTAAATCTTTTATATTCCTGAAGACCCTTTCCTCTACTTCATTAAGATGGACTTCATGGACACTAACTCACCAGGGGCCAGAGTGAAGCAGCTGCAGATGGTCAAGTGCCAAAGTAAGATCTGTGCCTTGCACACAACACTTCGAGAACTACTGGCCAAAAAAAAAAGACAGTGGCTGGACTCACCATTGTTTTAATCTGTAAACATTTGATGCAGTGCCTCCATCAGGCTACTCAGACTTAAATCCTAGAGTTTATTTCACTTTGCAGGGACTGAATTTCCCTTCCCCTCTGATATGCATTTAGAAATCTGAATATTTCATCAAAGCAGATATGAAATTGCTGGCAAATCTGGGAGTTGCTTCACTTTTCTGATAATTGCCTCTCATTTATTTTACCAGTTGTTTGTGTGATTGTTACCTTTATGAGTAAAATATTCCTCTTGCTTGCCCTGGTTTGTACTTCAAATATCTTCATTTACATTTTTTATAATCAAAGCTGTGCTTGAAAATGACATGTTCACTAGCGTGTTGCAGATTCAATACATTTACACAGTTGAAATATCAAGACTTGGATTTTTAAATTATTTACACTTAATTTTGATAGATTAACTTCTTTCTAAATGTTTTATGGGTACTGATGTTTCCAGTACAGGTTTTTTTAATTTCAAAAATGATGTATAGTCACCACTTTCAAAAGAACAAACTAATATTGTATCTACTTAAAAAAAAAATTTTCTTTTACCTTGGATTAATTTATTTAGAGAGTGCATGGCCTCATGGTCAAATAATCAGGAGTGGACCTAAGGCTTATCCTGGCTGCACTGAGCTGGATGTAAAGAACCTCCACTTCAAGATCAGACTTGTGTCCAACGCACTCTGGGACGTACAGCTGTCACTCTGCCCTCTCTCCCTCCCTGGCACACACTCAGCCAAGCACTTGGATCCATCCAGCAACTTCAGCTGCCTTCCAGGGATGTAAACAAAGGCCGGGGAAATTTCAGCAGTGAAATTTCTGCTAGGGCTATGTAATGTTTTCTCGACATGATCACAGCATTTGCTGAAAGAAACCTTCATAGCCTCACTGCCCTTTACTATTATTCTCTAAAAAATCCAAGGAAGAGGATGGCATAATTCCTTTTTTCAGGCTACATGTAGGGCTGAATCTCCCACATATATCTGAATTAAGAGATACTTTTTATTATATTAATTCAACTAAAATTTGATTTAATTACATCTCAAAGTACTGTGTAGTCTAAAACACGTATCAAGACCCACAAACATTTCAGTGGTTTTGAAAACCATTAAACAGAAGGAGAGTGCTCTCATTAATCACCAAACATATTTCCTAGATTATGGATGAAATTTCATGAAAGCTGGAACAGAAACAGATACAACTCATTATGTCAGGGTGAATCCATTATTTCAGGTTTGGTTTGGGGTTTTTTTTCATACCCCTTTGCTTATGGAGCCCCTAGTCAAAGGCTAGTAATTGCACAGGATGCCCTAACTAGCTGAAATTTAAGTCTGACTGAGAATTTTCACGTGAAAGGTGTCACTTCACAAAATAGAAGACGCAGGTATTTGCCGAGACTTGAAAACGAAAAATCAAGTTCCAAAGCACAAACTCCAAGTGACCAGAAATGCAACCAAAGGCTCAACTTAAGCTGTGTGCCGGATTCAGCTCCCACGCTCTTTAGAACTGAGGTTCTGCAATTAAAGGTACTCAGAGAAATTGATTGCACCCAGTGAGTTCTGCACGGTGAGAGCACCGCCCTTCCCGGGCGATGCTTTGCTGTGCAGCCTCCCCTCTCCTCCTGCCACCACAGCAGAGCACTGCGAAGGCAGCACCGGGGCTCTGCTGTGAGCCGCGCGACGAGTGGCGGCTGCCATCTGTTATCTGTGCAGCCCTGGGAGAGGGCAGCTCGGGCTGCACGCACAGAGGTGCCCAGGAGTCACTCTGCCTCGAATTAAAAAAAAAAAAATGGAAGAAAAAAAACCCCCCCAAAATCAAAACCAAAAAATGAAAAAATAAAAACAAAAATTTGGAGAGTGCTGGCATGTTTTCAGCCCAGCCTGCGCACTTTCCTCACATTTTCTTTAAGTGTGTTTGTATTCCTAACTCTTGCTGCTCAAGTTCTTATAAAATATAAATTAAAAAAAAATATATATTTTATAACATGGAAAAATGCCTGTGATAAGCACTTTTTCACTAACACCTACCAGGAAGACGGGAAATGCCACACAGAGCACTAAGAAACCCGGGGCTGTTATCACAACGCTACTTTCATCTCACTGAAACAACAGCAGAGAGATGGCACGGCAATAAAAATGCATTCACACTGCATGTCCCTCTCAATCCATTATGAACAATGGATTCTCGCTAAGCAAATATTCGCTTGTCAGAAGTATTTGCAACACTGGATTCATTCAGCAGGACTAAGTAAGTGAAGTTCACAGCAATTTAAAAGCAGCAAATTAGACATTTACAAACACTGAAGATGCTGCTTGTCTAGCGTGACCTTTCACTCAAGCTATACAAAAAGGTGTTAATGTAATTTAAATACCAGTTAGGAATATTTCTGGTTTGTCTTTTACCCTGTGAAGCCTTACATGATAACACTAAACAGGAGCAATTTGAGCCTGTCATTTCTTCCCAGGGTCAGATGCACATAGTGAGATGTAACCCACCACAGTTCGAACTGATTTCAGTACTGAAAGCAGAGACATCCCCCTCTAACCACCCAAATATTTCCAGGCAGCTACTTTTAAATTCACTGTTTCCAGTTAAAGTCCAAGTTCTTGTGAGCTGCTTCTTTAGCATTAGTAATGGAAAGGAGCTGGAAACTGTGGCTGATTAAGGATGTCTCCCTGACTTCATATAACTGGTTGCTAACACTCTGCAGTGAACCACTAAAAAAAAAAAAAACAAAACCCA
>VYXC01007187.1:70706-137729 GCA_013397175.1 Platysteira castanea
AACTTGACAGAGGAACCTTGCTGAACTAGTAACAACAATCAATGTTAGTTCAGGTTCTGCTTGTTTCAATCTTTGTATGCATCAGCCTCCCAATAACTGCATATATTGACTGGGGATATGAAGAAATTTTAGAGTTCAAGCTTCTTCAGCACATTAGTCTTCAAAATAAAATTCTCTGGACTGTAAATCACTTCTAGGGTTTTTTCCACAGAAAGGAGGAATTTCTTGTGCATTTAATACATGTTGCCTTTTATTTGTAACCGGTCTACTTTGAGAGGGCTTTTCCTCAAAGAGTGCTGGGTCACTGCTGTTTGCCTTTTGCTCCCCTGGGAAGCCACCAGTCATTTCCTCCCTGAGAGCTGTGGCAATCCCTGCTCCCTCTGTCTTTCCATCAGGCAAAGTCAGGTTTCCAGGAATTCCCCAATCATGTTAATAATATGAATCCAATACAGGAATGTATTAGCATATGGAGACAACCACACTTGTGATCCAATCAACGTATCTCTGTTAACCCTGTGTGTGCTGAGTTACCTAAAATCTCTTTCCATTGCCAAAACAAAATCTTCAGGTTGCAAAATTTTGGGTAAATATCCCCCCCTCACCCTGTGGCAGGAAAGTAACAGCTCAGATCACTGTCCTACACATTTTCCATCTTCTTCCTAATTTTTAAAACTTTTCTGCTGGTTAGTTGATTTTCTTAATGTGTTGCAGATGCCAAAAATTTCAAATGATGTTTACAGTCTCCCTGGTTTGGGGAAGAGAGACACATATTCTCCTACATGAACGTGAAATTTCTAGTTTACCTAGTTGAGTGTGCATGTACCATTAAGATCATCTCTGGAGGCTGTGTCTTAAGTCTACAACAGTCCACACATAGTGAAAAAAAAAGACAGAAAAGAGAAAAGAAAAAAAAAAAGGAAGCTGCCTGATTCTAATACACCTAATTAGCCATCGGCAGACTCTTAATTGCATACATTAGGATGATTCCATAGTGGAGATTAATTCTAAATATACCCAAGCAGCTGGTTAAGATGCCATGGATTACAGTGTGGACTGTACTTTTCCACTTAATTAGATATCAAAATTAAGCAGCAACAAGCATTTTGACATAACGGGGATCAAGCCGCCGCTTGGCATCCCAGAGCTGCACTAAAGTGACCGCTAAACAGAGCCGCACAGATGGAGAGATATTAAATGCCGCACTGGAAAGTAATTTCAAATAATAAAATATCAATATTTACATTTTAATTACCCCTACTGAGAGCCGCTCTGTCATTTTCACTATTGCCGACGCAGCAAGGGGTAGTGGAATGACATTGCGGCTCTGACTGCAATGACTATTTTGTTTCCATTAAAGAATGACAAGTGGTTTAGAGGCAGTGACACCCAGTGTGTGAACAAGAATGACAGCAGATCAGAAAATTCCTATTAAGGGAATAAATGACTCAACAAGAGAATTTACTTTAAGTGGCCAGCTCCTCCTTGAAACACATAATCCTTTCTAAATTTCCTGCAGGAAGTTTATTATTAGAGGTGCCTTGGAGAGACCTTAGCTTCTCATCAAATATTTAGAACGACAGGACCTTACATGGTAACTGGTCAATTTAAAAACAGTAACACTGAATGCTTATCCTACCTAAGAGTTACACGGAGAGTTTGCACGAATCAGAATAGTTTTGAGGGAAAGGGGAAGGCATATAGTGAAAAGGAGATTCCTTCCCCTAAAGACCTAAAAGCTTTGATGGCTCATGGAGAACACCAGGGTTATTTTTGCTGTCTTCACCAGTTTTACTGCCACTGGCACAGTGAGTACTCCACATCCCACCTGGGTCACGATCTACTGGCCCCCAGAATTCTACCCAGCAGCTGATCACAACAGGTAATGTGCACACACAGAGCATCAAGCCTCTTGTTTCTCCCTGCCTATTCCCTGCACATATATAAACACTTCTTCTTTCAGTAAGTACATCAGAAATCCATGAGACACCTTTGCAGCACCTTAGGAATCTAATTACTTCTGATCAGGTCTGAGGTCAATCTCATGGAAAATATTATATTACATCTGACATACTGCATTTACAAGATGAAAAGGAAGGAAGAAAAATATCAAAACAGTAAAGAAAAAAAAAAATCTTCCTTGGGGATGTCTGTCAAACTGCAGAGATCTTCAAAGAATTTCAATGGCCTCAGACATAAGAAAGTGGGTAAGAGTAAATCCTTGGTCAGTATAGCCAATATGCAGCTAAGTGACCCTCCTCCTGAGTCACGGCATGCATTTATTTAATAATGTGCAGAGCTCAACTTCTATAAATGTGACAAATGGCTAGAACAGAACATGGGGGAAAAAAGGCACGAAGATTTTTAGAGAACAGAAAAGGAACAACTTTATGGCAGTGACTATTGCAGGAGTTTTAGACCCAGCTTTGACACTAAGACTTAGCAGTCAAGTACAAAAATTTTACTCTGACATTAGTTACTTAACTAGTTATCTTCTTTTTCTTGTCCTTTTTCTTCATTTCTTTTTCTTTCCCCTTTTTTTTTCCTTTTTTTTTAAGTACCCAGGAAGTACTTCTTAAGCATCCCTAATGCTTTTAGGACAAGACACTTCCCCATTTCTCAGCCACTAGCACCTTTTAATTTCTGAAAGAGCCACGGTTGAAAATCTTAATTAATTGTTCCATACTGCTTCAGGATCATTATGCAATGTAATAAAGGCCGTGTAATTATGAAATTTTACAGCCATTACCAAGGCTGATGGCTCGTATTTCATCCTCAGCTGGACCCAATGGCTTTTAGCCACTCAGCTCCCCTTTGATGAACTACAGACAGATCTATCAGGCCCAAACAATATCCAGGCAAGGTAGCTATAATAGCTACCTACAGATGAAGCCATAGATAAAGATAAACTATAAATCTACACACAAATGCAGGCACATTGCCTCAGGATGACAGAGGGGAGAGGATGAGACACTTGGGAAAGCTGGTGGCTTGCAAAAAGGCAACCTTCTCTCTCTATCTCTCTTATTCAATTTGGAATTTGTTTGGTTTCTTAAAGATGCAAAACCCCCTCACACTTCTGCCCACAAAATTACATATTTTTTAAGGACTGAATTTTTTCTATGGAAGGCAAGAGGTCACTTTATCCATCTATTAAATTTGACAAAGGGGATTTATGTGGCCAAATCAAGTCATCCTCCAAATGAAGCATCCTAATCAACAAGTTTGAAAATGGTATTTTTAAAAGTGAATCCAGGTCACTTGCTTCTGAGACTGAAAAAAGCAGCCATCCCTGATTTCTAAATGCATTATCGTGAGCAGATGCACAGAGGTGAAGTTAGATGATAGGCTTTCACTGGAGGCAGCACCAGAGATGCAATTTCATGCAACATTGTCCGACATTATTTTATTTTCAGTCTGAAAATGAAAATACTTCTAAAATTCAGTGCACGTTAAAGAAACAAGGGGATTATATATGCTTTTGGTACCTGCAACACCAGAACGTAGTTTATGTCCTAGTTATGGAGGTGACCTCCATCAACGCCCTCTTTAATTTAAGACAGGAGGCCTTCAGAGTATGCAGTGTTAGTCCCTCCAGAGTGAGACAAGGCTGACTAAATGATCTCTAGGTGAGAAAAAGAAATGGAGAGCTGCAGCTCCTGACCAGTTCTGAAAGAGTCCAGGGAAGAGTGTGAAAACATCAGCTTGGAAACTGCATCTATCAGTTCCCACTCCAGTAGCCCACGGTCAGTCATGAAGCTGACACAATGCTCGTGGCTGAGGCTAAAAGCACTTCAGAAGGCATGAGAAGTTAAAATAAAAATATCAACAGTACTCTCTGATTTCTAATAGATCAAGAGAATGGCTTGGCCCTTTCCAGAGAAAACATGACAGATTTAGAGGTTCAGAGAAAGTAAAGCAGTGCCTAAGAAAACTCTTATGAAAAGAGACTGGGAAAGCAGGAGTTGTCTTCCTCAAAATAGTGATGTATGAGAGAATGCAGTAGAAGTGTATATAAATTAGTGATATAAAAAGTAGTTTTAAAGCTTTTATTCTGTCTCAAAACACAGACCAAGCACCACTACAGTAAAATGCAGGAAATTCAAAATGGAAGACAAAGGGAAATTCTTCATTTACAGAGTAGCTAGACTGGAGAACTTCTTGCCGAAGGATGTTACTGAAGCCAAGAAGTCAGAGAGGGAGTTGATGCTCACATGGACAGCCAGACTAGCTCCAGGTATTAATACTACAAATTAAGAGGATAAGGACATTTTTATTCCTTATTTCATCCAATCTCTAAGCATAAGGAATTTTAAAAAGTTTTCCTGAGGCTTCTGCCTACCATGGGGTTCACGTCCCCTCCCCTGAGGCTGATCACTGCTGAAGACAGCAGTGTGTGCTGACGACCTATAGCATTCAGTTCCTAGTTTCGTAAAAACGGAAGCCTCAGAATTTGGGCTGCCCTTCTTTGAGGTGTTTGGAACCTACTCCTAACAAGTGGAGCTCAAAACAGAATATCTTAGAGAGATGTGCCCCAGGCAAAGAATTTCAAAATCACAGCGACTGAGCTCTCACCCTACTGCTACTGTGGAAAGACAAAAATAATGGATATGGAAGATCCATGGTGTTATCACAGCCACAAAAGCAGACAGGTGCATGTATTAGTGTGTGTTTGCATAAGCCTGTGTACGCACGCATTTGTACTGAGCAAACCCAGGGTTTCTAAAAGCTGCCGAAATGAATAAAGATCACCTGCTCATTAACTTGTCTTCTTTGCTTATTAAATATGTCCTTTCTTCTCATATAAAAAACTGCCTTTGCTGAAGGACAAAATAATAATGTAATCACCCAGGTCAGATCAAAGAAGTACTTTCTGAAACAGGGAACAGAGTCACAAAGGGTCGCTGGTTAACAAAGCTGCACCTGAAGATAGGCAAGGGAATGCATGACTCAGGTTCCTCCTGCAGAATGCTGAGGATGCTTGATATATGGTCTTTAAGGACCAGTATCTGCTTTTAACATATTTTACTGAAACTGCATGTATGGTGGGTATTCACTGTGGTGTGAACTGATCTAAAGCTTGCAGTGCATGTGGAAGCCTCAAACATTCTTAACGGGGAAAATAACCCAACCAAACCCAAATCAAAAGGTTTAGGTACACACAATACATCAGAACATCTACAAACTAGACTATACAAACACCACCCGACTATAATTCCTGTGTTGGAACCCTAGTCAGGACTTAAAACTGCCTTCTAATACTCTAAGAATTTACCAGAATTTGGTGAAGAGCTCTGATGAAATATGCACTAGGAAAATTGAGAAGAATGGATCTAGACAAAGAAACTGGAAGATCTTTTATCTTCTCTTCTTTCCATCCAGTTGACTCATTTAGCCAAATTAGCATCAACCTCACAGATAAGGTCTTGGCTTTATGTTTTTTTATTCTCCTCATCACTCATATTAGTAGAGTAAAAAGTAGCTACAAATATATACAGCAGGAGCATTTTTCAGAGTGAAAACTTCAAGTAGGAAGTAAATGCAAAGATGTTATTTCTATCTCTATTGGAGGCAGTAATACCAGTTTGCTACACTGATCTAATGAAAATAATGATGATAATGTGAGAAAACACATAAATACCACCTTACAATTTTTATTTTACAAATGAAATGCATGAAGTTTTAACCTCTACGGTAAATGTCCAGCCTGTCAGACAATGCCTATCAGTATTCTGTAATTTAAGATTACTGTAAGAAAGTACAGCGAAAAATTTTGTGTGTGTCAGAAAGTTAATTTGTAGTTCAGTGCAAACTACCTGCAAAGAGAACTAACTGAGGCAAAGTTAGTGTTTGTTTTTGCCAAATATGAATTACTGCAAAGAAAAAGGTAAATAGCTTTACATATTTTGTGAAAGACCTTCTTTTCAGTATTGGTTTTAAAACATTTTCCTTCCTCAAGTGATTTTTGGGTTTGTTTTTTTTTTTAATGAACAGCTGTATGTATCTTATATATGAGTAGAAAGTGCTTTTAAGAAACCTGCTTTAGAGAACACATAAATGAGAGGTTTTGCTAAGTCTCAAAAAACTCCTGACTGAATGTGCACATTGAGGCACAGAGAAAGATATTAACATGAGGACAGACCAAAACCAGAAGGGAAATGGGGGGATAATTGTATGTTTCCTCTTTCAGTATTCACCAAACGGGGCACAAATTGTAGCTGCTATAATGCATGCCACGCTTTATACCAATTTTCTACACTTGGTATTCCCTAGCTGAATTGTTTCTGAAGTCTATGGTGATTTTTTCCACAGCAAATCAGCAGTTTTTCAAGAGGTCTCTGTGCAACCCAGGAGTATGACATTTACTAATGTGTTGAGATTCTGGGATTCTACTTTGTAGAAGCCAACACTAATAAGAAAGATATGGTTCAGTGTCCTGGGTATTCTTCCCAGTTTTATTAATTAGATGGAAAGCTTCTCCCTCTGGAATACTGCAAGGTATTTATTAACACTTCAGCCCACAAACCAGAGTAAATTTACAGTAGTGAAGGTAATTGTTACATACACCGGCTCTTGTTATCAACTTGGCAGGGATAAGCAAAAAACCCCCAGAGGTTTAGATTATGATCTTTTTCATGATATTTTAATTGTGCTTCTTAATCTGCTAAATTAAAAACTATAGTACAATCTTATTCAGATCACTGACAAAAAAGATCATATCAATTTGCAACAAAATGTATGAATGCTCCTATCTCTTTTAATTATACAAAGAATCTAAGTCATATTCAATATGGCCACGGAGTGACTGAGATACAAAGTCTTTCTTTTGCAGTTGTGCTATCTTATCCCTCAGCACCTTCCCATTTTATTTCAAGTCTCCCATCTTTTAATGCACAGATGCCCTTCCCTAGACGATCTTTAGTATCACCACCTTCCTTCTCTTCCTTCATGTTCAGCATGATGAGATACTCCTGCAACTGTGCCTCAGCACACGGATGACTGATAATGACCAGGCAGGCACTCAATAGTATCTCAGGTACTTTTGTGCTTTACAGAGAAGCATTAGGTGTGCCCAGAGACACTTCATGTAACCACGTTTTCCTCACCGTTGCTTTCAAGCCTTCCTCCTTTTCTTTGCATTCTCCTGCTATCGGATCCTCTTATCCCTTCTGGGCACCATACGTCAATTTACAGCGCCACCAGCAATGCCCTCTCCTTAATTGGTGCACACTAATTTGCCTACACTTTTTTTTACTATGCAGCTCTCAGTGCTCTCAAAAGCTTAGAGTTGGGCTTTATTTTGCAATCCTTACCCTATTTCTACATTCTTGCACCCACCAAGTGTTGGGTTCTATCATCAGGTATTTGGGCACACTTGTCAGTAATTCTAGAGATTACACAGAAAACACAGTTGTGCTTTGTGAGTATGTGCCCTCAGAGAGGTCTAAATCAAAATTTTCATGTGCTAATACTGCTGGATCATCTCTTGTTTCTTTGGCTTTCTTCTTGTCTCAGACATCTGCTTTCAAATGTCTGTTTCTTGTTGATCCCTCTTTATGGTCAACCAACACTCACTGTGGCTTTCCTTATAGATGTTATGTGTCCTATCAGTGATCTGAGAAGGAAAGGGGTGAGAATTTTGTCATCTGTCCTGTCAAAACTCTGCTTAGCTATCCTGACTGCACAGGGCACAAGTCATTAATAGCCGGCACTTGCCAAATACAGCCCTGTCAAAGAGCTAACTAACTTACTAACATCAGCAGTTTTCAGGACTGTATCACAGACGATGCCAGAAGCATAGATGAAGCATGAGGTACATTTATACAGGAAGAATATGAGGAAAAATTCGGTCTCCCAAATCTTCCACAGTTTCTGCACAGTTCTTCCACAGAACTCTCTGCAGTTCTGCTGGAGTCACAAAATCCCTCTGTGTCTCACAGGCTTTCTGTGCAAACTACAGGTAAAATACATATATATATAAACAGGGCTGTTATGCTATTTTATTCATTTAATGTCTGAAAACAACAACAAATATTTTAGCCAAAAGAAGGTCTAAAAGTATATTCAACATTTCTGAAAAGTATATGAAATGGATGAAGGGATAAACAGGCTAAAATATTTAGAAAAGGAGCTTCGTGTTTTCTCACACTTTGCCCACTAGCCAACAGTGAGAAATAGACAAAAAGCATGAAGAGAAAGTGTTAAAGTTGAGCTCCATCCTTTTCTAAATATTTTAGCTTGTTTATCCCTTCATCCATTATGTATACTTTTCAGAAATGTTGAATATACTTTTAGACCTTTTTTTGATTAAAGCTGAGCAGTACAACAGAATTTGAGACGGCTCCTACTGCGGTGACCATTTTTTTCCCATGTATTTCTGTGGATGCGGGACTATGCCCACAAAATGAACTTGTCTGGCACTGCATTAGGATGAATACAAAGTAAAACCGGGACCTTGACCACGTAGTGCTGACTTTATTGCACTGAGTGAGAGGGTCAAGTACATCCATGTTGTAAAACTGTAAACAGACATTGATATTATACTGTATGTATGAAAATGCATAAAATACATTTAATTAACTCAAGGCTGTGATACAAACTGACAATTTTAAACAGAAATTTCAAAGGTAAGCCTGACACCTTTTGAGTCATTTTGCTCAGGAAGATACATATTTAGGCCAGATTTCTATACATTTGTATGTATTTTTTTTAATATATGAAAAATGCATATTATTTACTCAATTGCCTGGAATGTCTACTGGAGAAATACATATTTATTTTTAAAAGCAATCCATATATTATTTACTCAGTGGATGAGAATGACTTCAAAAACCCGTTCTGGTCCATCAAATAAATACATATTTATAAATGGTTTTTAAAATGCATATTATTTACCCAATGGACTGTAATGGCTCTGCTAGTGCCATTACCTGTAAATATGTAATTAGCCACATAATAACAAATCCCCCCAAAATTTCTCTGAAAGGCATTATATTTCCATGTGTCAATGTACAATACCTTTTCTATTGTTATTATTTTTCTTTAAACTGCAAAGGTGATTACCCTATGCTAATGACTAAGGCTTTGCCGTATTTCAAAATGCCGCTAGCTGTGCAATTACACAAAACATAAAAATTGAAATCCTCATTTCTTCCTTTCAAAATTAGTGTTTTGGAATCCTCATCTTGCAGCTGGTGCACCTGGCCTGGACCTTTGTGCCAGCCCCACGGATGTTGACCAGACTTTGCATAACTGAGCACTCCTGTCAGTAGGAGTTTGTTCTGTTCTCACACAAGCTCCTCCACACTGTCAGCCAGTGCACCTGCACCACTGCTGGGCCATCCGATCCTGTACACTGCCAAACCTTACTTAGTTATTTATCTTCACGTGGGTTATTTTCTGCGAAGCACTAAATATCCTCAAAAATCCCTTTTTCTTGTGAGAGTGAGGGCAGGATATGAGACATGCAGCTCCAGGACCACAATATATTTTATTACACAGTCCTGTGTGAGTTTCCATTTGAAAAGATGTAACACCCATCCCAAGTGCTTGGGATTTAACATTAAGAACAAGACCTGCCACGCCTAAGAAAATAGATGCACACTTTCCAACAGGAGTGAATAGTATAATTTTTAGTAGTACACGTGTGTACGTGCTGGAATAAGTGTCACACATTAAGATGCAAATTTTATTCTCTGAGCTGAATTCCAGGTGATTAATTCTGATAGCACAGTGATCAATTGGTACAGGTGCTGCACCTGAGTAATGTTTGTTTCTGTACACATTGGTACCAAAGGTGCAGCTCTAACACAGGTGTCACTTGTGTAGCTGTGCAACATCTCTGATTTCCTGAAAACACTCACACTGGTAGTTAGGCTGTATGTAGTTCTGCCAGTTTTTTCAATTAGACCCATTATTGATTTGATGAAAAAGCAAATTAAACATACCATGGTAGTATGTAAAATGGTTAGACAGAACAGAAGGTTCTGGTGCTGAGCTTCTTAGGCACATGGCCTCTATGTGCAGCTTTTCCTCACCAGAATCTCTGGAGATCACAAAAACGGGAGACTTTTGCACAACAACTCAGCAGCACCAGTCTAGCAACCGAGGTATGAAACATCCAGAAATACATTGATGTAAAATGCCTCAAGCATTTTACTCAATGTATTGAAGCTCAAACTTTGTTAAGACAAGAGCTACAATTACTTAGTTGCCTCATTTAGATCTGGCATAAACCTCTTGTTTTCACAAAGCTGCTAGAGACTGACATCAGTCATGTTGATATATACAGGTAACAACATTTTTTATTTCAAAATAACACGAAATATTTGTTAATTGATGGTACATTTTTAGTTGTCTAAATCTCTGGCACGTGGAATCAACGCTATGTGTAGCTTTCAAGTATTTCTTCGCAATTTTCCCTCATTAAAAAACAAGAGTTTTGATAACAAGAATGAGTAACACACAGTGTCTGTCCAGGACTTAAATGTTCATGTTTTCACAGTCACTCTCCCCACCCTTTGTTCAATGTGATGAGGGACCCAAAGCAAGTAGGTGTGCTCACTAGAAAGCCTCTTCACTAATTTCCATTTAATTCATTTACCAAATTACTGTGAAAACTATCTTCTCACAGAGGGGGCTAAAGGGTCTCTCCACAAGTCACTCCAAAGCACCTGAGATTTAGCTTCCCAAAGCAAGTTAGCTGAAACAAACGCAAACAGGATGCTGCAGCAGCAGGTCCACCCAGGGCACACAGCTCATGGCAAGAAGTTTCTTAAGGTCAAGCACAGTAAGCCCACTGTCTGGCACTGTCTGTGCTGGAGACCTACATTAAGTCAGCACAAGCCTACAAAATCCTCTTTTCTTATTTCCGCACAGCCGCTCGTGTCGGAGCACAGAGACAGTATTTTGCACTCTCTCTCTCCCCCTCTCTCATGTCACTCAGCACTGTAAGAAGGCCCAGTAATATCATTTCCAACAGGCCCAAATTCCTGCTGAAATTAGTCTCCCTGCAGGTCTGCAATTTTACGGCCCGTACCCTATATTAATAAATCAGTCAAAAATATCCAGGTAAAAGCTTTGCTGCTTAAGACAAGGTTTTGGTTTATTTTTGCCACTCCTGCTGCTAGGTTGTAATCTTATGTCTCTTTTTCTCTTGAAAAGCATGTAAATTGTTGTACACGAATAGAGTCATTAATGGAAAGCAAGACATCTCAAATCAGACAATGAACATATCAATTAATGCCTGGGATGCACATGAGGCAATCGATTTTCCCAAATCCCAAATCAATTTAAAAAAAAAGGATAAAGGAAAACAATTCGAATTTTCACTCCTCTAAAAGAGAGGGATAAGAAGAGAGAGGGAGGGAAGCTGGTGTGCCAATCCTTCACACTGTCTGTCTTTGCTTGTTTTGTAATTAGTAAACCTGAGGTAACTTGAAAAAACTGTGAAAAAGTTACTCTGTCTGAGGAAAAACCAAAATCTCAGATTTAAATGTCTAAAAAAGAAAGGAAGAGACAGAGAGAGGAAGAATGCAGCAAGTATTAGGAAACTTTCGGCCTTCAGTCTTACACAGGCACAAGGCGCCCGCTCTAGGAAAAGGGGTAATGCTTCTCCCTCCTGTGTCTTTTTGTGCACTGATGGAAGTGATGTCCTACAGCATTTCAAGTCATTTATTGAAGTTTGGTGGTGGTGGTGGGAATGTTGTTAAGGGAAGTAAAAAAAGCAATGTCCATTTGAAGCTTGTCTGTGAACTTTGCATGAACCGCCAGGAATAATGTAGTGTGATGACAAGCCAGTTATACCTTCCACTAAATTTGCTGTCTGGAATGAACTGAAATAGTGTTTGGTTTGTGTAATTACGTCCATCTATCTTTATATTCCAGCGGCATATCGCAAATTGAAAATACTAAAAATTGACTGTTGGTTCTGATATTTAATGATTGCCAAAGACAAGACGATGATTTATTGGTTACTTACCGATGTGACACATTTGCATCTTATTAGACGGAGATTACTATTCCTTAAAATGCGGACGAGGCCTGATCATGTCTGATGGATTGATTTGATTTGCAAATGTAATCAAACTAATAAGAGGGAAAAAATGAGCAATAATGCCTTGTTTTTCAACTGGCAATCACTCCCCTGCCAACAACGCTGATATCCCTGACTAAGCAGCCTTCACACAGTCTTCCTGTCTCCTCAAATAAACAAAGGGATGCAAAGAGCTTGATAAGAGGATAACGAGCCAAGTATGGATGTAACATGGAGCCTGTACCTCAGTACTGTACAAATGTACCAATGGGACTACCAGGAGAGGACTGATGGTGCCTCCAGTTTTTAAAAAGCAGTGAGCAAGAAGTGAAAGAGCAAAACTCTATGACAAAAAAGCCTTTACTGAATGGCGCGGGGGGGGAGGGGGCGGAACTGCATAAAAGAAGAAAAGTGTCTCTAATTCAGGGAACCTCAGGAGAACAGTCCCCACAAGCACAAAATTTACAGAATGAATACCTGGAATTCCTCAAACTGATGGGAAGCTAATTGGAGAGTGTATTTTGGACAACATGATTCAAGCAATTGGAATCACTGACTGTGGCCACAGCATCGGAAAACCTATTTCCAGGGGTATACTGGATGCTGTTTTAAAATTATTCCAAATACTAAATGCAGGGTTTCTGTTGCAGCAAACATTCTATCATTCTGGCCAGATGCTGATGTTCCTGTAAGCACTGAAATATGGTTCTAGGTAAGAGCAGACTCTTACTTAAAGTAAATGACCCTAATTCTTCACAGTAGGATTCTTTCTTGTTAATAATAATTTAAAAAAAATAAAAGAAAAAAAAGTTTTGTGTAAGGAATTGCACAAAGTCCCCCTTCATTTACACAAAAGTAGTAACTCAAGCAGAAGGGAAATAATAAAGCTCTGAGGTCCATACAGGTTTCAGATTATGACCTGCATATTTAGGGATTGATCCAAAGCAGTGAAATCAAGGCAAGTCTTTCTACTGGCCTAAATGGATTTTCATATAAAGCTTTACTAAAGAAGGAGGTTCAAGTGTGAATGCTGACAGCTGAGGAAGTGATCCTACATATATTTGGGAACACAGAGAAAGCTGCACAATGGAAGTGCCTGTGTAAATAATGTGATTGTACTACTTAAATATTTTCCAGACTGATTGCTAATTTGCTTCACTAAGGGATATTCGATAATGTAAAAAAAAAGCTTGCTTTAAGGAGTAGCCATTATGAAGTGTCAGGTTAAAAACAAAGTTGAATATATAGCTCCAATTACCATGCTCAAAGACCTCAAAATATTTTCATAATTTAAAGTTTTATAGCTCATGTAATTTATACTTATTTTAACAGTGGAAAAGCATCCCGGTCAAATTCCAATTAAATAATTACATTTTGCCTACCTAAAATTCTCACTGCATTTTTAATTGGATAGGACACACTTCACTGCTTCTTCTAAATTGTTTAGTATTGCCATTCAGTATATAAATAGCTACCACTTTCTACCACAGAGACAGTACACTTGTCCGTGCAGCTATCAATGGCAAATTTGAGTTCATCTGTGTTGGCTGCAGCACTGGAACTGAGGAGACTCATGGCAGCCTGTGTTCCCATCACCCTGTCACAAGCTGGTTTTAGGTGTATTTTTTTTCCTCCGAGCTGGTTCTCTGAAAGATTGTATGTTTGTCATTGATGCTGGCTGATTACGATGCTGCTGGTTATGAACATGCAGATGTTCCTTGTCAACAGCCTCTTTTCTTGACTTTATCTCCTGAAATGCCCACCTAAGCCTCTTGTCAGACACTGCCCTCTGTAGGTTTATGCTACAGAGGAAGCAGGGAGAACCCTGCACTGCACACGCCCTGCTTGTCCCCAGCCCTACCTGCACTGCCTGTCTGGAGCACCCTTTTTCCCAGTGGCCCCTCGATTACAGAGCCCATGGTGTCCTTCACATATGAGGACTATAGAACACAATAAATTACTCATCACCACTGAAGTGCCAGGCACAATCTTGTGAACTCCAAATTTACGTTGAACAAAGCATTCAGCACAAGTAATTAATGGTGTCTGGAAAATATTCAAGTAACTCGAAACAAAGAAATTCTTCAAAATTTACTCCTATAAGCTCACTGAATGAAGATAATCTGGAATTCACAATGCATTTTGCATGTTATATCTGTAGCTGAAAATTCACTGACACTAAGCAACCTGCTCCTGAATCCACCCAACAGTTAACTTTATCTCAGGAAAACTTCAAAGCAGTGAAAAGTGAAGAATGGATCACAAAGTAGAACGGCTTTCTACAAGAGACTGATATATGGAAGGACTCTAAATTCTTTTCACTGCAAGCACAGTTAATTAATGAAAGACACAAGGGTCACAGTAAGTTTTATATGTTACCAGATATAGCTAGAATTGTAGCGAGTTTGGAGTCTAATGCCTGCTCAGCAGGGCAGGCATGATGTTAAAGCAGAGCCAGAAGAAATCTCTGGCTTGAAATACACCCTGCAGCCTGCCAGTGTCACGAGATATTTATGCTAGAAGTGCAACTTCTTTGAACAAATGTATGAGCAGCAGTCATTATTTGCTAAACTGTTCCCCCTTAATCTCTCCAACAGCTGGATGCACGAAAACTGCAGATTTGCCCCCGCCTCTTCTCCACCCTCACCACAACTCTTTGCTCCAGTGTTCTCATGCATAACATGTTAAGACTTGCTAAGCGAGCTGACTCTACTCTGCAAGTGCCATTTCCACGGAACTTGGAGCCTTCTGCATCTGCAGTTGCGTCTCATTTCAGTATTTGATTTCACCTCAGATGTTAATGCAGCTGATTGAAACTGATGGTGCACAACATGGGAGATGAAAACGTCTTGGGGAGAAGGGTCAGAGCTATACTGTGAAATTTCCACTCGTCTACAATACGTGCCTCAGGAGTTTGGTGTGGAAAATATCTCACCCAGACCAACATATTCTCAGAGAACTTTCCAGAACATGTTTCCAAATGATAGGAAGGTTGTGTGTTTTCTTCCATGAAGAATTACCAAAATATTTTAATACTGCCTGCTATGCAGTATTAAACTTGGAGATGATGAATTAAAGTAACATGGAACACTGACTCAAAAGTTACAGTCAAGTGCTCCATCCAAGTAATTAAATACAGGGGCATCCAGTACTTGCATTCTTTGGATTCCGTGTTTCTTGGGATTCTTTCTGCAGACAACATACATGCCTATACGTATGTGTGTGCATAAACTGAGCACTGCCCATCAAAAAAGCTTACTACCAATGAAGACATGAGTTCATAAAGACCTTGTATAAACCAGCTGCTGCAGAAGGTGATTACTGCAGACTCATTTTTTAAAAACTGCTGATTCTTTTATCAGGCTAGACTGAGCCCTGCCATTACAATCCAGGTGCTCCCCTGTTATCCATACACTATATATAAGCAGACCCAGGTCACCATGTGCCCTGCCAGAAACGTGCTGACTGGCTAAGGGGGCGTTGCAATTCAGGTAATTAATCCTATTCTAATGTAGGTTAAGCAGGTGTGAAGCCGAACTTATCCAGGGAGAAAGTAGAGGCATTCTTAGAATTACAGGATTTAACTGGTCTCAGCTGACTTCAGGAAACTAGACCATCCTGTGTCTCTGACCCAGTCATACAGGTGGAGACCTGTCTGCTCTAAATCCAACCTAAGCAACTGGCTCTTTCCCCCCTCCCTCCTCCCATCCTGGATTTACAGTATCAACATGTATGACTGAGATGGTGCTGTTTTCCTCCCCACCCAGAACAAAGTAAATATATTTTTGTTGGAGGCTTAGTTACATGAGTAAGTCAAATGCTTAGTTTAAAATGGCCTAAATAGTTACCATAAGAGGGCTATGTTGCTCTAATTTTACATCTGCATTGCCATGATCCTCTCAGAGGCCAATTTAAATGACATATAACGTTGATCATCTTATCTCCAACAAAGCCTTCAGGAATTTTAAAACTGAAACAACCACTCTATTTGAATGTTCTTTTAACTGTGAATCTGGCTGAAAAAAAGCTTTATTTTTCTAGAGGAGAGGAGTCCTGCAAATACAAAAATGACACTTAGTGAACATGAATGACAGGCCCAGTTCTGCTGCATTTGCCTCATCTGCAAATTCCTTACTTAAGGAATAACTTAAGATTTGTTCCAACTTTCTTCCTGTGTTTCTGAGCAAGGCATCTTCCTGCCTTGCAGCCATGCACTACTCATAAGATGCTGCCCATCCTTGAGGTATGAACTGTACGGTTTGGGGAAGTTTGGGAAAGGACACCCCCCCAAAGACTACTTCAGAAGTTTCATTTCTTTCATACAGTGTGCTCTTAACCAGCAGTCTTGTACTAAAGTTGGCAGTTCAGATGAATTATGGGAGTGGCAATGGCATGATGGAATAGTCACATGCCTGAAAATCTAATGTGCCCAGCTATCTTGGGTATGGCACTCCAGATGCTGTCCCACTTGCAAAAGGCAATTATTACTGAAGCCTTACATTCAGCTTGCTTCCAAAAAAAAAAAAAAAAAAACAAACCAAAAACGGAGATTACAATAAAATTAAAAAGGTTAAGATACATTTAGACTTCTTACCCTCTGGTAATAAGATTAATTCCTTGCTGGCTTAGAAGAAGGAAAACTGCTACTGAGTCATCTGCAATTTACACAGACCTAATCTAGTAAACCTGTTTGTCACACAAGAAGTGGGTACAAAGGTGAGTGCTGTTGTCCCCTGAGTGGAAATACTTGCTTAAACCTCAATTCTGCACAGTGCTGCAGAGTCCTGAGGTGGTGAGTACACACAGGGGACAAAGGAAACTCTCAGCTCCCACTGATACACTGACTACTGACGGGGATTTATCCCTTCAGGGCCAGATCCTTAAACAACAGAGGCTGGCACAGCACATTTGACTTGTACACCCACGACAACTGATCCTACCGAAGGCTCCTGGTCTGTCTCTATAGATTAACTGAGCACACTACCATCTGTACTTCTTTTTAATTTTTCCTGTAGTATCTGACCATGAGAGAAGCCCAAACCATTTCCTGGAGTTTTAGTTTGCATATTTGTACATCTCTCTCAGAAACACCTGGACCTGCTAGTGGAACAGAATAATAATTTTTCTCATTCTTTTCCCCTCTCCTTTATTTCATTTAGCTGTGCATTTGAACACTTGCAAATATGCAAGGGGGCATTTTCAGCCTCCTGGTACTTCAGTGATACAACATCTGTGAGCAAGGAAGCAGGATCTCTAACTCAGTCTGCAAGTCACCCAGGGTAATACAACACTCCTGATTTTGCTGGAAGAATGGCTGCTACATCTTTTTATACTTTTGCATTTAAGATGCAGAAACTAGCCATTTTTGTTTATAGAAAGAAAATGAAAAGCACTGGCATTCATTACTGTTGATTTGCTCTCTTTTTATTAATCATTTCTTATTTTTAAAGGGCCACAGGAGTGAACAACATAATGCAATGGTAGGAAGATATTTACCAATTTAGCACCTCATTATAAAACTACTCAGAAACCTCTTTGTCTCCCATTTAACATAATAATTATTAGTGGCAACAAAAGTGGATCCCACACTTGCACCATGATTAGCAAGTGATGAATTTGGGTTGAATATATTGCATTTTGCTAAGTAAACCTTATTATATCCCAAATCCTCAGTCTAAAACACATCTAATTTTAAGAAAATAATTTATACTCCTGTTTAAATGCATGTTTCCAAATTAACCAGTGATATTCTATAGAAAACGGCCTCTTTTATGCTTGAAGTCTCCAGCTGCCACACAATTTATATCTCTTTCCTCCCCTCTTTGTTTTTCAGCCATTTTCCCTGAATGTCAAAGTCAATTTAGTGCATTTCACTTTGCTGAATAAATCAGAGGCGAAATCCTTGCTAAAAGTGAAAATTTGATTTGCTAAAAGGAGCTTAGGGCAACTATTAATCAATATATCCAGAGTGTCAAAGCTAAGGCCATGATAGACATGCATTCATTTGGAGATTGGTTGAGGCAGATAAAGGGGGACACTGGGAAAAAAAAAAAAAAGTGCAACAGCCAGACAGTGTTGTGTGAATGTTGGGGGCATGGGTGGAGAGAGAGGACTGATTAAAAAAAAGAAAAAAAAAAAAAAAAAGGAAAAAAAACAAAAAAAGCAGTAACTCACTCAGAAGGAAAAATGAAGTACTTGTACTTGAATAAAAGGTGAGCTTAATAGAGACATAAAGTCACTGTTTAATTCTGATCTTGAGAGAAGAGGATTTTAAATAAGGGACTTTTTTTCCTAAAAACCCCCACAATGTTAAAAGATAAGAATTGAACAAAGTTCTTTTGTTACCTGCTAATTCCATTTTTTTACTTTATTATGATTTTGGTGATGATTACTCTTAAACAAGGTTTTTCAACAGATAGGCAGAGATTTTGAAGTCATAACTAGCAAGAGTTTCAGCTGCTTTTTTGAGTTTTACTGTACATTTATTTTATATTCATATAATTTGCCGGTGATGAGATGTTTATGTGTTTGGGATTACTTTTTTTCCCCCTTGGTTAATTTAATGCAAGTAAAAAAATGCCAGAAGTGACTAATCTGGAAACTAAAGTGGTTTTTTTACCCCAGGACATCTCTGTCTAGCATTGTTAGAAACCTTCTCACTTCTCCAGTGTCGTCTCTCTCAGTTCTGAACTGGAACTAGCAGACACACTAAGAGTGTGTGCATCTCTAGTTGTACGCAAGCCACTACTCTTTTGTACTGAAATCAGCTGAAATTTTGCCACTGACCTCAGCAACAGATTCATCAAGAATAGCCCAACATTGTATCTCGGGTGGGTATGTTAAGTAATATTTAAAAACCCAGTCAGATCCTTTGGTTACTACCTTTTGCCACACACAGACCCCTGGTTTTGTTTTGAAAATGCCAGGAGACTTGTGGACCTGTCTATTCATGCATTATCCTACCTCTTCCTCCTCGCCTTGCAAAATCACTTAAGCCCTCTCTGTGATACTACCTTCACAAAATAAAGAAAATGAAAATTGCCACCATTCCTAGCACTTCAAATGTCAGGATAGATGAACTGCTGGCATTTTAGGCACACTGCTGTTCCATTTTGCTTAAGAGAAACCTGAATCAACATGGTGATCCAAACCCTGGCAGTGTCGAGTGGTCCATCCATGCTAATGCTCAAAAATAAAACTGGCAGCCAATTGCTGATTTCCCATATTGTACAATTCAGTGAGAGAGGTCAAGGAAGTCATTAGTTTTCAAGAAACCTCTTGGCTGAATTCTCTACCCTCAAGGCCCAGGGAATGGTCTGCGTTAGATCAGATGTCACACAAGTTGTGAGTTCAAGAACGTTTCCCTCATAGGAAGAGCAGGTCTGGTTTTTGTACTTAAAGCATGTTTGTAGAAGGAGTTAAAAGAAGGGCAGATACCAGGCTTTTGATAAAGTGTCCCAGTTAGCACACTGAGAAAGGGCACGACGTCCTGATTCCCCGGGAGGCTCAAGTTATTATTACTGCCAACCTCTTAGCACCTCACAACTCATACTCTATTCCGTGTCACATGAGCAGCAAACACCACATTTACATGTCCAGCTGTCTGTGGAGGGACAGGCACCTCCCTGTGTGATGGAGTGCTCTCAGAAGCTGTAGGATTGTGTCTGAAATGGCCCTAAATCCAGCCAGCAGCACAAGAGACTGGACAAGGCTGAGCACAAAAAACAAATTTTACAGCAGCAGGCAGCATGGTGCAGACACACAGGAAGACACCTGCACCCCTTGCAAAGCTGAGATTCTCTACGGGCTGCCCCAATAACAATCCACAGAAGTGATTGTGGTCAACTTTTTTCTGTACTTTTACCTACGTGGTGTGTCTGAAACACATGGTGAGAAAAGGGCGTTTCAGAAATGACAACTCTGCAGCAAATCATGTTCTTGCTCAGTATTAGAATGTCAAACTACACCCCTGAGAGCTGCTTTGGAAAGGAAACCTTAAATATTGTCCTCCACAAAGAGTATGCTGGAACAACAGTGTTTCATAAAACACTAACAGTAAAATATTAAAAATATCCTTGTATTACATCAAAATCATGCCCTTTTTTATACTTTTTTTTTAATACTAGCACCAGTGGCAGTAGCAATTTCTAACTATTCCCTTCCTTGAACACTGTTTTGCTAAAAAAACAGGGACACAGCTAAGACAAGCAGGCCTATTTTACTAAATAATGTAACTAGTTATTTTTGATGTATTAGTCTGATTTACTGTTTCCAAACAAATTTTTCAACTTAAGTGCAAAAAGTTGATTTCTATGGTCTGGTTGATGTTTTTTCATGCATGCAAATTTTATAGAGAGCATTTTGGCTTTAGTTTCCGGTTATGCATATTTTTAAGAGCTTAATGTTTGCTGCCTCCACTTAATATGAAAGAATGTTGCACATTTTGGTGAATGTCAATGAGAGAATTACAAAAATCGCGCTGAAACGACTCTGGTACTGTGAGTAGGTACCGGCAGAAACCCACCCTATACAGAGAAAGTTGAATTATATAATGCAACCAATGAAATGGAAACTTCCCAAAATACAATGCGATGGGGAGGAAACTCAACTACGAGAAAATACTGAATTAAGAAAGACTTCCATATTCAAAAGATAAATAATGTAAAATAAAGTAAAATGAAATGAAATGAAATAAAATAAAATAAGTCTTGCAGAGGCTTCCTAATATATTTACAATTTATTCAGGTCAGTTAATAGGAGTTTTGTCTCATCAGGCAGGAGACGAAGAAGCATCAGCCTCTCCCCCTAAGCACCTTCAGTATTTTACTAACGAAGTTACAGTACATCAGAATATTTTAATCTGACACAAAGAACAACAATAGATCTGACTGCTGGCCTGATAATCTTCTTATCACACCCTGTGAAACCTAGCTCTAATATTTGACTGAGCCTCCATTACTCGGCAACACATTCTAAAAAGGCCAACAATGGAGAGAGAATGAAGTGGAGTGTGGAAGTACCTCCATATCTACATAAAAGAGATTAGAGGCGACAGCGTTCCATTTTACAGCTCAATCATATTGTGTTAGCATGCGCTTATCCGAGCGCGGATGAAATTGAAAGAGAAATAAAAAAGAGTCAGGCAGATAGGAACCATAAAAGCGAGGCATGAGCAATTTCCAAGGATATAAAAGGATGCTAATGGCGGGGCCCTGTCATTCTTAAAAAGGGCTATTAGGGCACCATCATCTGTTCTTGTGCCCTTACGCCTCTCTAACTAAAGTCAAGCATTTCCTAATGCCATTGTGATCTTTTTCTTCTTCAGATAAGACATGGTCATGTTTCATAACAACACACTTTCCATTTATTTGATTTATAAATGCAAGGAGACTAATTCTATTTACTGATAAAGGCTTTCCATATATATTTTTCTTTCAATATTTCCTTTTGTAGATGGTATACAGACTTTTTGTTCAATAAAAGCAACTATTGAAATATTTCCAATACCACAAAAATACTAATGATTTTACAAAAGGACTTGAACTTTGTATAATTTGAAAACATTTTTTAGTCTATGACTGAAATGGGAAACGGTTGGCCAGGGCAGAATGAATATTGCATTGTTACCTTTTTGTAGATAATCCTGTTAAAAGACTTTTTTTCAGAAGTGCAAAAACATTGCTTCGGTTTCCTCCACAAAGACAAATTTTATATTGCAATGCTTTAGAGCTCAGATCTTTATTAGTTATTAAGCACCTGATATATAAGGGCCTTTAATTACACTGAACCTTAAGAAATCACTATAGTAAAGAAAGATTTGCTGATTGCTGCTTTGCTGTGCTAGGCACAAATTCACTACTGGTATAATTAATCGACTCTATGAGATTTACACCAAGGGTTTACTTAGTCCGCCAAGCTACAGTGAACTTTTATGCAATTTGCACCCCTTTCCTAATTCATCCTTTTCCCCATCCTTTTATGCTTCTGCCTACAGTAACATTAGCTTAGCAAACAGGCACCACCAATCCAGGCTCTTCCAGAAGTTATTTTGTGCCAGATATTAGCTGAGAGTAGGTAGTCCAAGTGCAGCCATACTCCAGCATTCAAAACCAAACCAAAAAGGCTCAATGTATTTGCCCTTTGGCATGTCCAGTCCTTTTGCATTTTGATTTTTGTGATCAAATGCCAGACACCAAGCACAGATTTTATCACTGTCCTCTGTTACCTAAGGCTTATAAAAAGATTGCCTTTATTTCCTGGGGTTTTTTTTAATTCTCATTTGTAAATTAAATCAGGTAAGTACACTTACCTAGGGTGGCTTTACTGCTGTAGGTATGGTTTGAGCTTACTTTGTACAAAAATGCTGTCTCGTGGCAGGTAAGTTCCTTGAGTGGCTTAGATCGCAGACTTTAAATTTTCAAGGCCAGTTTACAGCATCTAATACCTTTTCCACAATAACCAAAGCCATCATTTTAAAGGCTGCTCAGTCTCATCCCTCTGCTCTTCCCATCCCTCCAGCCAAATCCAAGCCACACAGCATATTCACAAATCAGATTGACAAAAGTTCCCCTGCAACTGCTATGGAGCATGACTGACTTCTCTGAGAGCTACTCTATTTTGGTTAAGGTGATCTAGGTATCTTCCAAAGATGAAACTCAAACTCACCTACTTAACTCATTTTGACTTAATTTGGGGGGCTTTATTAGCAACCAGTGTAAGACAAAGTAGCTACTATAATATAGAGTGATGTTTAAATTAGTTTACAATTTGCTTGGGCTCATCTAGAACTGCCCTGAACAAAGCCATTCAGAAATGTCAGCTGTGTTCCTAACCACTGTAACAAATTGTTGCCTGAACGCTGCACACCTAATGACTTCAAATTAGCTGCACTGCGATATTGCCTGACAGTTCGTTACGACTGTTAGCAACATAGCCGGCGTATCATGACCAATAAATTGGTTTCAGTGTGGGCTGGGAAAGGGACTTCCATCAATTTGATTAAAGAAATTACTGTAGCATTCAAAGCATAAAGACAAACTAGTTTAAGGAGACAGAAATAAGTTAACTGTACCAGAAAAACATTGCTTGTGATACAAGAGCTTGTTTTTACACCGTTTGTGGCACAGAGAATGACTGAATTTCAACTGACTGTTTTAGAGTCTGTAGGCTGTTGTCTTTCCTCTGAAGTGACAAAAAACCACTTCATAAAGGTACAAATTATTATTCATCTTTGCTTTTTATATATATATTGTGTTTATATTTAGCTAAGATGACCCTGAAGAACTGGTTAGCACAAGGGGGAAAAAAGAAACAAACAGCAAGAATATTTCTTTGTAATTTCTTTTGAAACTAGAAATAAAATATATTTAACTCTGATAAACAAACAACTGACTGGATTATTTATTCTACTATTAAGGCGTCCCAAAATCACATCTAAAATGAGAACGACGTATTACTCTGAGGAATTAAAGGTTATCCACTCTCATGCTTAATAAGGCTCCACTATCAAAATTAGAAAACTAACGAGCTGATGAAAACACACCAACATGCTCACTCATCTGCTGGACTAGAAAAATACCATAGGAAACAAGAGAAAAAGCTGACCTTTTTTTGTGTGACTTTACCATTTGTGAAAGGTGACAGACTGAGAACCCTGGAGACTTCTTTAAGTTTGTCTGCTAGCTCACAGAGCAAGAACAAACACCTCAGCATTGGGGAGGGGGAAAAATACACCTGAAATGTTAGCTGAAGGAATTGCTAATCTTCTGAGAAACTGCTTTTGATGACCCCCATTTTTCTTGCTAATAAGAGTGCCAGTCAGCTTTTATAATATCAATGCATTTATGTGACACAGACTGCAGTCCATTCCGTGCAGATCAAGGAAATGCTAAGTTGTAAGAGGAGACTTTTCGGGACAATTCAGTTCTTTCTACTGAATTGCTGGTACAATTCAGTTCTCACACTAGATTAATCAATGAAGAGTTGATTAATCAATGAAGAGTTCCTCTGTGCCTTGCCAAAATATAACTGGATTTTTTTGCCTCCTGTGGTCAGTAGTGCTGCGCTTATGCAACAGAGGAACCAGACTTACATTCAAATATTGCTGAATCAGATGACTACAGAGGAGAGGACTTGTTTGACCCTTTATACCAGGCTAATGCTCTGGATAGCAAGGGAAGTTTATCTTAATAAAAGCAATGCATGAGAAAAAAAAATTCCCTAAGCAGCATGTAAAACTTACTAACATGGTAACACTCGCAGCAACAACACTACTACCTCCAAGGTAAGATACGTGATCATCTAAACTATGTTCTGTGGGAATATTCTGGAGGAATATTCTTAGGAAAACTTTATGCATTGTAGGGAGAGAGAAATACACAGCACAGAATAACCCATGCGATGATTTCTGTATGTTATCTATTTGCAATAAATACTGAAGGTACCTGGAATATGCTTAGCCCATCCAATGATCACCACCAGTTCTCTGTCTGCCAGGTCACAAAGAGTGGTAAGTGCTTTGATGTCACTGTCTGGAACAGTGGGGTCAGGCATAGCATAGATCTTCTCTGGTTCAGCCACCAGCAAATGGGAGACAATCTTGTTATCTGTAAAAATGGTCCAGAACATTACAAGATCACCAGTAGCATCATTGTACATTTCAAACAGATGGCTCAGATTTCAAAGTGCACAAGAATTTGTCTTAAGACATTGAACCTAATTACACCATATTGTAACTTCATGGCCTTCTACAAGTGGTTACAGCACAAACAAATCTGATCCATTAACAGTGTTCATCAAGCCAGACATGTATGTTAAGATAATAAATTTAATTGGACATAAAATGACATGATCCCCTTTTATTACTGGAGCACGAACTTTATGGGAAAAGATTAATGCATTATAATGTATTTTGGACTGTGCAGATAAAAAAGTTTTGTCTTCATCTGATTACCTACAACATATCCCACCCCTTAAAGGCAGGGGTATTTTTGAGTGAGTAAATACCATACGTAATTAGTCAGTCACTGAAATCTGTAACTTCTGTCAGCAACCCAACTACCATTCTTTACATACAAACCCAGACTAATGATCTCCTTCTCAATTCTAAACAAGAAAAAAACATAAAATCAAAGAGAATAAAGCATGTAAAACTAAGTAAAGTATGGAAGTATGCAAACTCTACCTCAGAAAACTGGTTTTGTGCCAAGAATGATACTTCATTGTAGTCACACACTTATTTTTATCTATATAGCATTTTCATTCATGTGTTAAATATTTACTTTTTCATCCAGATGACTTGTGAAATCTATTCGGAATAATCAATTAAGTTATATGGAAAAGTGCAGAGAGGAAAAAGAGAAGAGCCTACAAGATTTACAATACAGTGTTGCTATTCTCTAAGTAGGATAAACATAAAATGAGCACTATATCCATGCGAAGGCACAATGGAAATATTTTATCTCTATAAAGGAGCCTGATTTATTACTCTGAGAAGGCAGAACTGAAAAATGGGAAATGGACTAATTCATTAAGCCTCCTAATACAGAGTACATTACTATACTTCCCAAAATATTTACGTTTTATTTTTCCTGGTAGGTACATCTTTTGACCTTAAATGCACCATCGGAGTTTAAAGCCCAAATGGCACCCTTTAGTGATTTTACATGAATCTGTTCCCTTCTGTGAGATCAAAAGTTATCGGGCTTGATATAAATCCGATTCCACTGTGAGAAGATGCCAAATATTTTCTGAGTGCAGAGAATGCTGCCAGAATTAGTGTAATTTTCCCCATCTTCATGTAAGTCACAGGATGGACCACACTGTCCTCCTGCAATGGAAGCTGACTGGGAGGTGACTTGCCCAGCATTGTCAGAGAGGATCCCTACTAGTTCATGACATATTTCCATAAAATACTCACTCGATTCAGATTTCTGATACTTTATCGCTCCTTAGTGACAGAGATTTCTTGATTCTGATCTACTGTCTCTACAATTTTTACCTTATTCCAAATACGTGTGTCAGAAGTTGTGATATATGTTAGTCCTTCATACAGTAAGTGCAGGAGCCAACTGGAAACCATCATACCAAGCATGTTTTATTACAAGAGGGCATATTCATGGTTTATATGAACCATAGGAACTATGCCAACTGATGCAATTTTTGATCTCAACAGTCTACTGATTATCAAACTGATTAATGAGGAATTCTATTCTTATTTAAAAATGACAGATGGTAGTTTTAACTTATACTGGCAAACAGCCTTTGCACATTTTCTTTATTTTTTAAACACTCTCTTCATAACCTGTTCAATTTTGCACAGAAAACATGTAAGTGAGAAAAGATAACATTGCTTCTTCCCAAATTTCAATATTTTTAATTGGTTAGGAAAAGACGATAAATTAATTAACAGTTTCTTAACATCCAAACATATGCAGCTGAGGACTACTACTTTTTGGGTTTTTAACCCTTGAGAAATGAATGAAGAAGCACTCTCATCCCCAAGCTCTGGGTTTTTTTCCCCTGCAGCAGAAGAAATGGCCAAAGAACCATCTTCATTCTTGTATGAGGTTCCTCACCAATGGCATTCCGTAGATGATTTAGGAACACTGTATATTTCGACTAGGATTTGCAAAATCTCAAATCCTTTTGATTTTCGCCATCAATAAGATCTACAGGCAGGCCATTAAATTTCACGGTGAAGCTGGACAATACAATAGAGTTCAGAAGTAGGTGTAGGAAAGATCCTCTCAACCTCTGCTCTTTCCTTACAGGGGGAAAAAGCTACACGTATTGGCACATGCATTAGCACAGAACATAGGAAAATTCTGAATGTACTCAGAAAACTCCATCACTTAGGAAATTGAATAGCCATGAGCACTGTTTCTAGGAAAATCTTATTTAATGTTTCCCTAATTAGAATCAATAGAACCCAATTTTCATTTGTGTGCCTTTGTTATGCACAGAGTATCAGTCGGGGTCCAGAAAATCTCCCAGGCTACTTCCACACAAAACTGATTCAACTGTTTCAAGTCTGGACACTTATCTGTCAGGATTTGAAAATTAAGTTTTAAAAATGTTTGTTACAAAATTGTTTGTACTTGGACGAGCTAAGGAAAACGGAGGGAGGCACTCGGATAATGAGTAATGATTTATGAGGAGGTTAGTTTATCTCAGACAACTGGAGCTTACGGAAATCAGTGTAGTTATCGCCTTATAGGTAATGTAATGTACCATGCTGCAATAATCTTGGGTTTACACAGATTCTTGTATTTCAGCACAACTGCATTAACTTCTGCTCCTATCTTAAGGGCTTGGGTTTTTGGGGTTGGAATTTTTTTTTTTTTGGTCTGTTTGGGCTTGGCTTTTTTTGGTATGTTAGGCTATCAACATTTCTACTCAATGACAATATCAAGTAAATGAAAAACTGACAATCTGTGCACTCAGGAAAACTAAACCTCTAATGAAATTAAGCATTAGAGTTTATTAAATTTTATTGTATTATCAGAAAGTTTTTATTATAATGTGCAAAATCTGCTTAGTGCAGTCCTAGATTGTATTTACAGAACAGTGGGACAGCTTATGGAGGCTGAGTAGAAGATGCCAGATTGGACAATTGAAGGAATATAATCAGCATAATGTTTTTTGGAAAGGCAAAAGGAAACTATGCCATATGTTCACTTAAGCCTTAATTTTATGTAAAACTGGCTGTTTTTTCTTTGACACAGCTAAAATGCCCTTTCACTTACAGTTCAAAGACTGTTTATTTGCTCTCCAGATCCCCATATGCTCAAACGTATTGTACACAGCACTGTCCCCTACTGGGGAACACCATCGGAAAAAGATTCCATTTTCCATACAGCCAGGTATTTTCAAGGGGCTAAAACTGCCATGTGTGTTGTCAGAGACTTAGGGGCAGAGGCAAATAGGAGACAAGAAGGAATTTGCTCTCCTTATTTCACTGGCTTATTTATCCATGTTGGGAACAAATTAATTTCCTCAGCAGGAGCAACTGGACATGTGTGTTCCCATTTGAATTTGGAAGAGTTTACAACACTTGATACAGCCTGTGTGTCTTTGCAGGGTAATACAGTAGCCTCCTGTACTACAGCTATAATGCTATTAAATTTACTTCATGGAATTAGTACAGGCACTGCTTGAGTTTATATAAGCTGCAAAGCAAAACCCCTAACTATTTTTAGTTAATCGCAAAGAGGATGGAACTTGTATTTTAGCAGTGAGATGATCATCTCTTTCTCTCTTAATTTCAGCCTGGCGAGATACAATCAAGGACATTATTAAAACATAACAAAACAAAGCAAAAAAAAAATCCATGAGGGTACTAGAGCCCAAACGACCAATTTCTGCTTTGTTATTAGTGTGGCATATTGCTGTTTTAATCTAATGCTAGGTAGTGTATTAATCTATAGGTATAAATTAATGAGGCTCCTAATGTATTTTCATTGGGAGGTTGAGCAGTCAAACTCATTTAGTTAGTGAAAACTACAAAAATCACTTTCTTGTGAAATCTGAAAGTAGAAGCTTCAATGAGCTAATGATCACAGTATGAACCATTTTATGTACCACTGAAAATAAAGATAACCTGTAAATGTAAAATTTGCACTGCATAAACCATGCTTTTATACACTTCCACCTGTAAAAACACTCTTTGTTCAACTCCACTTGAGAAAGATGAGCATATTTAAAAGAAAACCTGTTAGCAGCTAAATTGATATAGTCTTCATGGTAATATTTTCTGACCAAACCCTTGTTCCACTCAGAAGGAACTTAGCAAACAGGGCTAGGAGTCAATAGCTTGCACTCGGAGAGAAATGTTGTGTATGTGGGGTACTCACATGGCTTTTTTGCTGGCTGAACTAGCTGAGGGTTCAGGTATGGGCTGTTCTCTGCATCTATTCTGCGCTTGTACTTCTGGCGACCTCCACGTACTCGGTCTAGGCGCACTCCTACATTTGGAAACACAAGTAAACATGTAATTAAATATATTATGAGCATGCCTTTCAGGTAACAATCTCCTATTTCCTGCCTTCCAATATTTATATTAAAAGCATGTTTATTTCAAAAGATTAATTTTAGAAAGCATGGGAAATCAGCATTACAAGTATTTGCAAGCAGTTTAGAGGTTCATACATGCAAGACTAAGTATACAACATAATTTCCTGTTCATTTAAAACCATTCATTCATTTTTACATATTATTAAAAACAGCTAACAAGTTTAGTTTCTATTTGAAAGAGCCTAATCTTAAGTCATCTTTGCCAGAAGCAGAATTTCAAAGCTGTAATAAACACCATGGATACAGAAGCGTAACATTATGAGCAGAGAAGCACAGAGAATTAGAACTTTAGAAACAATGAGTTCTGCATACAGTTTAGATAGTCAAAACCAAATTAAGATGGATTAACATGACCAGATGATACAAAGTAAGTATCCCTAGTAAAATAAGAATATGTATGTGGCTTAAAGACTGAAATTGTTCATGAGGATTTGAAAGAACTTGTATGGCTGTGCATTTAGATGTCATCAGTGATGAATTAACATTTGTGTTCTACCTCCATCCTGTTCATTCCTTCAGTACAGCATTCTGCTGCCTGGTTTGTATGGATATATAGGAGTTCACCTTCCTGAAACAAGCTACAGCTGCTCTCACTGACAAAATGAAACAAGGAGAAAGGGTAGAAAGATAGCAGGTCTTACAAAACAAGGAAATATTTTCTATTTCTTTCTGAGTCACTCAGGCAGACTTCTAGACAACCAGGATGAATGTGACTAAAACCAAGTAGTAACATAACAGGGAAGTTGAAGAACTTGGCACATATGCAGGGCAACAGGACAAGTAAAACCAAGTGCAAAATTTGTCTCTGAGGACATGGATTTAACAACACAAGAATGCAAGGACACATTAGTGTATCAATGGCCCCTGTGAGAGATGTAATAAAGTGCAACTTGCTTTCTCACTTTTCCTTTCATTGTCTATTTTAGCTCTCCTCCCTCTATGTATATTTTCTATTGCTATTATTGTGCCCCAGTCTTCTACTTCCCATCCCTCTGATCTCTCCCTTGCACAAAATACCTCCAGAACTGGCTTCTGGACAGCAGGAGAAGCCACCACGAAAGAAGTCATAGTTCACGTGCTCAGCAAGAACACAGCACAGAGTTTATGTGTTGCCTCTGAATCTGCACTGGTAGCACAGTCTAGTTACCAGGAAACATCTGTCAGTCCTCTCTCCTTCTCAAAAACCAACAAGGATTGACTGGGTTTTGGTAAGGGAAAACTGTTGTGCCAATTAGCCAGAAATGCAAGGCCAACTACTGTTGGGGTGGTTTTGTTCCTTTTTTCCTTATATTTCTTGGGTTACTGACACAGGAAGGAGATGCTTGCTTTAATGCCACAACCAACATCTGCAGCTATAATTCAATGAGCTTTACACAACATTGCTCAACAGCTTTGGCTCACCAGGAAAGCAGCTAATGATCACCTATACTTAACAGTGAAATTCCACTTGATTTACTGCAGAAGACTGTCTATGTCAGCCCATCAAACCCAAGAAGTACACTTCTCACTGTATGTCACCAGTTGTATTTGTTTGGATCACATGATTTAAACAGTAACACAAATGAATCACATACTCTAAGAGGTCAGTGCATAATTATGAATGAAATCTCATTTATAGTAGTTACCTATGTAACTTGTGACTGATGTGTGGTCTAAGCTGTTTGATAATAGCTGATTCAATCAACAGAGCATGGTTATTTTTGTTTGTTTTTAAAGTTACACTGAGAAATGCAGGGACTACCAGTTTAGGAATGCAGGAAGAAACAGTTTAAAAACTGCACCTTAAATCTTCCCAAAACTTAAGATAACTCACTATTCTTCATACTTGAATTGGGAGTTTGAGCTACACCTGAAACAAATGACATCCAGGACAATACCTTGCCATAAAAACAAATAGCAAAAGATCAAGGTTTGATAGTTGAATATTCAGAAATAGGCAGAGGATTAGAACAAGCCACACGCAATATTGGTGGGATTATGAAAAAGACTGCCCAGCATTTCAAGAAAAATAGATAGAAAATGATTTCTGCATAATTCAGATGCCATCCTTCTTTCTGCTTGGGAACAGATTTCAGAGTGATAAAAGATGGATAGCATCAGACAGAAGTATGTTTAATCAAAAAGTAATGGAACTGAAGCTTAAATTAAAATAATATAAATCTACCAAGATGAACATTTTTTTTTTACCTCCTTTGCATTAGATGAGATACACATTCAAGCCATTCACATACTCAATGGAAGGAAATACAGAAAAATGTCACAATAGCAAAATTTTACTTAGATCCACCCCTTCACCTAATATATATCACTCTATCTGTAAATAAAGCTTTCTTTTAAAAAACCCCAACTTCTAAATAACTGGGGAGCAATTGTATTGCACATTTTAAAATTACCTAAGTCTATAACAGAACTAATTTCAATTTTAATGTGAAAACAGTTTTGATAATGTAACACTATAGACTATAAATTAGAGATTTATAACCCTTTCATTAAAACTGACAGAGTTTACCATCATTTTGGCTCCTAGGATTTCCTTGCTCCTAGTACTGTAAGAAAGTAGATACTTTGGAATCAATTTGTGATAATCTAACACACCCTAAGTGGTATTTTACTTCCCAAGGGTCTTCATAGAAGTAAACACAATGCAAGACACTGCTTAAGAAACTATACCCATCTGACATTCCATAAAAATTTTGGCGTTTGGCAGGTAGCAAACTGAAATCCAGAGGTTCCAGAGTATATGCATGCATATTCCCCTGTAACTCCTATAGTTTGTATGAAAGAATTCATTACATAAAGGTATATTTATCTGCTCTCAAGACAGTAGCAACTGATGCCTCCTTTGTTAAAATAATAAAGGGAAGAAATAAAAATAATTTTGTCCATAAAGATCCTCATTTCGGGCAGGAGGAGCTTTACAGTCACAGATGTAACTGAATTTCACACAGTCTGCATTCAAACTATTAAGGAGAATATTGTGACATCTGGAGAAATTAAGCAGACCTCTGCTTCAGCTTTACTGTACATTGTGGCTTCACAAAATCTTCAGCATCTCAGTACACTTACCCTACCAGTCCTCAACCATGAAGTGAAAAGAAAGATATCCACTCCACCCATGAAAAATCATGTAACATCTCCCAATGAACTGCACTGTACATATAATGATTACAGTTCTTTAGGGCCAAAACATCCTTTCATGTCACTGAACATAGCTCCACTGCAGACAAGGAAGTTGATTCTTCACATGCTCATTTTAAAAGCCTTCAACAGAGAAACAAAACCAACAACCCTAATGGAAAAAACAGGGATGACTACAGGGTAGAAACAGGAAGAACAGGCTTGCTACCAGTTAAGAGACCAGTTATTTTCAATGTTCAAGTACAACACATTCCCTTTACATCTCAGGACAAGCACAAGTTATGAACTCATTTGTTCAGGAGTGATGGTGAGTCAAAGATTTAGACATGACTTACAAATCTCAGAAGATGAGGGTTGGACTGTAGAACTGTAATACATGGAGAGATGGAAACTACTTAAATCAATGCAATAGCTACCTTTTAAAAGAAAGCAATTACACATACTGATACAATATAAGAAATTCTCCAGCTACTCTCGAGGGAAAAAATGCTTTTATAGTAACTGTATAACCTTCTACAAAAAAAGTTTACCTCCTTGTTCCTTACATAATCTTTGCATGATTTCTATCAAATGCTATACAACACACAACAAAATCATGTTGGGCACTTACTCTACACTAAATGTGTCCACATAGTCTTGCACAGAAATAACTGAAGGCCAGGGTTGATGTACCATATGAGCTCCCCACCAGGTATTTCAATATAAACAAATTTAACACAGGCAAACCTGAATTCTTTTTCTCTGTATTTCCTCATCTGCTCCTCCTTTGCAAAAAAAAAAAAAGTAAATTATTATTCCTGTTCTGGGGTCCTTTTCTCACATTGCCTTGAAGACCTCATGTAGGACAGGTACCCCCTGTGACGGTGCTACAAAACCAAAAAGATTGCCCATATCCCACTATATTATTGATTTTGCAATTCAGGTCCTCAGTATGAGAGTGCTATTTAACCATGTCATCTCATTTTCCATACAGATCCAACCCATGTTAAAAGTACACTATTTACTCCTTTTATCATCCACCACTATTTACTCCTTTATCATCTATCTCTATTCTTCTCCATCCCCTCCTTCTCACCTTGCCTACAAGCTTCCAGCGTTCATTTGTTCACTTGACCCATAAACATTCCTGTCCTTTCCACAGAGCTCTATATCCACAAGAAATTCCCAAGCTACTCTGGTAGGCATTAGCCCAATCCTTCAAATCAAGGCCTACCAACACCAGGACTGGCTGTAAGAAATTGTTCACTACCTTTAACTGGGGGAGCTTCTTATTTTGGAAAAAAAAAATCTAATCACTTAAATATGAATTAATACTGAATAAATCAAAAATCCCTCTTTATCTTCCAGTTCAGTAAAGAACAGGTTTGAAATCAGACTCGAATGTGCAATTTTGACTTCCTTGAGGAATTTCATATTCTGCTCCCTTCCTGTTCCCCCTACATAAGAGACTCATGGTGAGCTGATATGTTCTACATTAATGCCACTCTGGCAAGCTCCACCTCTAACAGAGCATTTGATATGTATAAAAAATATTCCTATCTCATTTTTTGAAATATGTAATTGGTTAACAATCCATTTTCTACAGATGTCTGCAAGATTCCCAGCACTGTCTTCAATAGTGAGACAGGTAAGAATGAATACCCACATAACTGCATCTTTCCAAGCTCCAGAGGGACATCAGTAGAGAGGCAAAAACCACCCAGATTAACAGCAAAACTGGAAAGCACAAAAATAATTTTAATAGCAGGGTCCAGTGTGGTTCTCTTTTGGGACAATGTCTTTATAGAGTGTTCCAGTTCACTAGAACTAACTGTGATTATTTCTAAGACTGCTGAGTAAGCTTGAGTGAATATTATAAACTCTGTGTTTCGCTTTTATTTACATGAACCAGAAAAACTAGTTGATTTTTCCACCACTAACACAGACAGAATGCATTGAGATTTAAGAATGCAGAGTCATCTAGATACTCTTTAGACACTTAAGCAACCTCTACAGTTTGGGATTAGAGTCCAGTGCATTAACCCTACAGTCTGAAAGATTTGCAGTGGAAAAAATACTTTAAACCATGAAAGACCTCTATCAATAAAGTAGAAACATGCAGAAAAGTAACACAGCTAAAGAAATAGGACAATATGACCTATCTTTTTTTCTGGATCTGCATACTTGTTTTATGTGCTGAATTACAAGGATGCCAAAGAGCTTCTGCAATCAGTTTACAACGTATTTGGATAATACCCTATGCAGGTAAAAATTCAGCCAGAGATGTAAAATATGTGTCTACTAGGCAGGTAATATTTTGAAAACAAAGCCCTAATTCATCAAAGAAGATATAAGCTATGACTCACATAGAAGATATAAGCTATTTCCTCATCTATGGCTGAATTAACAATTATCAAGAGAAGACTTTAGTGTTTTGTCTTCCTATAGCCATCTGCACAATTAAACACATTATTTAAAGTAGCATAGGAAGTCTAAAAATCATCCTCCTAACTCTACATTCAGTTAGGACCAAAAGGTATATTTTTAATATGGGATAAAATTGCCTGTTCTCAAGAGGTGCCTATAAAACAACTAATTCATGAACTGAACCATATAATTGACTGAAAAAAACCCGGTGTTTATTACTTTAATATCTAACTTGATCTGTGACCATAAGTTGTCTAATTTACATGTTCCTCTGCAACGATTTGCAAAAACCAGTTTACTATTAAAAAACCCCAAATAATTGGGCTAATTAAAATACTTAGTGAATTGTTCCAGGTTGAAAAATCTAAAGAGAAAAATAGTGCTTTTGCAAAACAAGTGCTTCAAACCAATACTTCAGATTTTGCTTGTGTTTAATAATAAACAAAGTTCCTAGGCAACCAAATGTAAGCAGTATTTTGGAAATTTCATTTTTGTCCTCGGAGGAGGGGATGAGAGGGCTAGACTTTTGCAAAGGAACTGATAAAAACATCTCTTAAGTTAAAGCCCAGTAGTTTGTTTTTTTCAGTTTGACAAAAGAACTGATAAATGCATTACTTATACAGCTCAGTACTCAACCTCTCTTAAAAGGAACATTAACTTTGCATGAACTAATCATCTACATGCTGCAATTTTGTGCACTGTCATTTATGCATTAAACCACAAAAGAACGTGAACAAAATCCCCTTAGTTTTCCCATGTAAATGAGACTTTGTGTAAATAAATTCTATTATTTCTTAGCCCAAGTGATTTCCATTGAAGAATGGTCCATAAACAAAGATGTTCACATGAAGAAAACGTGGCATAAAATGTTTAAGAATCCTATTGTTGCTTTACATTTTTAAATGGCTCCATATGTATCCTAATCTGTGACACTCACAAATACAAATTAGGTCACACGCAACAGGTGACAAGTTTTAATTGAATGTCTTCTGTCTGCAATTCTGACAAAAGGTGAATGGAAATAAATGAGTCTGGCAAGACAGCCCTGAGCCTTACAATACCCAATACCTCATTATTTTTAAACAGCTATCTATAAACTGATGCTGACAAGCCTTGAACCTTTTATTTCTGTTCAAGAAGAGGTGAATGTGCAGAAAGAAAGAAGAAAATAAAAAAAAAAAAAGAAAAACATGACAGCTACACTGTTGCATTAAACATGCAACACCCATTATCCCATTATTAGCTCTCAAATATTACAAAAGAATATTTTTACACTTCACATAAGAACTCAGAAAAAAAAAAATCTCCGTTTTTTGGAAGAGATACACTCTATGTACTCAGTTACTAGTGCCTAAATTTGATCTTTTCCAAGTGTTATACTACCAGATTTTCAGTGGAATTATGCTAGACTCAAACCAATTTTAAAAGAGACTGAAATTAGGCCAGTAAATACAGGTTGTACAGCTTCCATTTCTTTTCCTTCCCTTTTCCAAGTGAGGAAGAGCCTGTGTTGCAGCAAAATGTGCATATTGGTAAACTGCAAAGGGAAAGGAATGCAGAACTAAGGCTCTGGTGTTTCTGAAATGAAGCAGTTACCATCACATAATACTTTTCTCCCCATCACCTGGATTACTAATATACTAATTACTAGGAAGCAGTGTAAAATACTGCAACAGCTTTTATGAATAACATAGAAAATACTGTTGCTAATTGCACCATTAAATTTCACGTCAATGTGCTTATATATCATAACCATACTATATGAGAGTATATGCCTTATTTTTTTAATTATGCATACAATGTCCTGGGACAAGGTATAAGAATAAATAAAGGCAATCTATCACTAACTAAATACCACAGTTCTAACCTTAATTTATTTAAATATAATTACAGAAGATGCTATCTTGTTTCAGAGTTCAAATTACAACCAATTTAATGAAGTGGAGCTTGCTGGGCTGTAAAGTCATTATTGCATCAATACACTTGTAACCATTACTTTAAAGGTGACAAGCCCAGACTGGGGAAGGCAGCTTGGCTGATGATCCAAGGACAGGGCACAGAACGTCAGAAGACAGAAAGGTCAAAAAGTAAGTTTGAGCAAGGCCATGCCAATGCCTGAAGGTCAAAAGTAGGCCTGTATTCTAGATCACATCACTAGAGCTTATAAAGAATTCAGGAGTTATGCTGGTGACAACTCTAATAGAAAAGAAGTCTAACTGAAGTTCTGGACCATTTGCTGGCAACCCTCAAGAGAGAAGGGAAGATTGAAATGAAATGCGCTACAATAATCGGACTGTGAAGTACCAGCAGCATGAACAAGATCTCAATACCCTTTTCAGATATAATAATGTGCAGTTTCACAATATTTCAGTTAGTGACTTGGAAGATGTGGGATTCTGGAATTAATCTGTGATCCAGAAGTCACGGGAAAGTTCTTAAATAGTGTGAGTTGAAACAGTTATACAAAATAATATCAGTTCTACTGGGACCAAGAAATATCCCACTTAGAATTTGGATTTCTACCTACAAGAAATAATTTCATTCTGCTGGAACAGATCCAGAGAAAACTAAAGGATGGCTCATGATACTAGAGCTTTAAAACAGATGTAAAATTTACTGAAATATCAAGTTTTTTTACCCTAACTAATATGATCTGTTAACTTTGGGGGTTTTTTTTGTTGGGCTTTTTTTTTCTCTTTGGGACAAAATCTTTCTCATCTTCCTCAAGGAGCAGCCATTCTGTGTTGAACTATACAAGAGTAAGACAAGCAAAATTTACTTTCCAAATTGCACTCATCTGGCAAATTAAGTGAGACTTACCTTCACAGCTAAGGTGGCTTTATAATGCCACTTGAGTCTAAATTGGCCTCAGTGCAAATATATGTGTTCTCACAGAATTCTGGACTTCTCCAAGGCTTATTAATGAAAACATCATTTTGACACTGTCTTATCTCTTAGTACACCTATAAGAATTGTATCTCTGCAATCTTTCTCATATTTATGTATTAAGCAATTACGAGCTAAACTTCTTTTGGTGAAACACTATGCAATTCTTCCCTGCTTTTTCTTTATTCTTTAAAGAGTAACATAATGAGTTGTGGAACCACACCCATTTCAGACTTGATCCTTCAAGCTTCCTCAGAAGGTTTGGCAGAATTCTGAACTTCTTCCCTCTGTCTTCTGCATGTTATTTAATGGTTCTACAGGATCTAGAGCAGGGGCCACAATGGAAGAACTGCCCAAGAAGCTTACACCATGTCTTAGCTTCTGTTTGCAGCTAACACATTTTTTGGAGCATTAATTATATCTTATCATGATTTACAAGTTTTTAAGTATACTTTATCAATTTTACTGATACAGAAGAGTGCAATGGAAACACTAGGAAAGTTTCCTAAATGGAAACGTAAAATACCTGAAGTAAATTTAATGAGTACATACACCAGTCTGATGCTACAAAAACTGAGTACTTTTAAACCTATGCACTGACTTTATAAGAAAATATGATCTTGACTTGGAAAATGTGGCAGATATTCTTAATTTTTGGCTTTCTGGCAGCCAAAATATGAGCATTTTGCCTTCTGTATTGTTATTCCATTTGCAAATGTTTTCCAAGACTAGATAGGAATTACACAGCAGGGTGTCATTTGGAGTCCCAGAGTAATCTTGCAGTACAACTACAAGATAATTCTAACCTCAAGATAAAAGAAGATTTTATATTACTAGTTTCAGATGACTTTGGCAAATGACAGGGCTTTTCTGTACTTTGCCCTTCCTGTCCATGTACTGCAACTTTCTGTTTCTTACAATTCTGTCTGCGACAAGAGTAAAGTTCAAGAGTGGCTCATATGGGCACATAGTACAGATGGGCACATTTCAGGACTGTCAGGAACCTGAAATTCCTGGTTTCTACTCCCTTTCTGATTTGTCTGAGCAGTTGCTTATTTTAAAGAGTACTGTCTTTGTCTGCTATTTAGGTAGAAAAAAACCAGTGATCTGGGTTAGTATGTTCAGACTGCAAGGTACTGACACAGCACATCACAGCATCTTGTTCAGTGTTGCTTCTGCCTGAAATTCTCAGAGCTAATGGGGAAGAAAATTTTAAGTTTTTTTGTTTGATTATATGCAGTGCATAAAGTGATGACTGTTTAGCAACACAACAAATTTCCAAATGTAGTGGCTAGAGGGGCATCAAATCAAGGCATAGTAGAGTAAAATAAAGAAAATTATGTGAAATGTCAATGTGGTGGAATTGTTTCCTATTACAATTGTAGCATTACAATTGTACGATTGCTTTGAAAGACTGAAACAAAAAAGGAGATCTGTTCTCTACATATATCATGATTTCAGGAGGTGAGAGGTAAAAACATTCCCCTGACAGGAAGGGATTTTACAAATGGCCTTTAATGGAGGACCGTGATCCCACCCACAGTACAAACTTTTGCCCCAGCATTTTCCAGAGTACTGAAAATATTGCAAGTGTCAGTGGAAGATTAGGTTGAAGGAATGCCATCAAACCTCAAAGCCTTTACATTTTAAAATAGGTATTTCTGTACTTACATAAATTTATTCAAACAAATATTTTTAAATGCCTTTTCCTTTGTTTGTATATAATATTTCCCCTGTTCTTCCATGAACATGACTATCAAAGAATTGTGCATACATAAGAATCAGAAGGTGAAACTGAGCAGAAAACCACCAAAATTAATTGATCAAGTTCTGACGCTAAGGTTAAGTGAGGAGCAAAACAGGGTATAAATTTTCAAATTTATTTAATTTTACAAGAGAAGGCCACAGCCCTTCAACTGAGTTAAATGGGTAGATGTATATAAAACTATCAGATGTGGTGGAACATTGCAAGATTAAAATGTGCATGCTATTTCGCTGATCTTCTAACGTTCACTTCTTTTCCCTTAACACAAAAAGGACTGAGATATTACTGTATAAAGATATATTAAAAAATATTAAGATAATATCTGGTGATACCAGCTAAAGTGTGAAAAGAATACAAGAATAATTTTTTACAATTCCTATAACAAGTGTATATATTTGTGCTTCTTCTTCATAAAGCAATGGAAATGAAAATGACACACAAGGAGTTAACAGGTACAGACAAAGTCATGTGGCCATAAATGAAAAAAAAAAATCTAACTCGTCATTTTGAATTTTAAGTATTCTCCCAAACATGCATAGCACTTCATTCATGCCCTGAGTGTGAGTGATTTATACCTAAGCTCACACACCCCGCCAGCCTCACAACCTGACATTCTGCCTGACACACTGGAGTGACAGGTTACCCTGCCTGTGGCCTCTGAGCCTCATCTCGAGGTACTCCTTGAGCAATTAATGGAAGGTTTATTACTGATACCACTTCATTGATACTACTGCTAGAAGCTTTCCATGCAGAAGCATATTGGTTAACCAGCTAATTGACAATTCTTTTGAGGTTAGCGACAGGAACAGATCAGAGCCTCTGCAGAAAACCCCAGCTGAAAAACATAACTGAAAATATGCTCAGCATTTCCCAGACTTTTTGACTGCCTATAATGTCACAAACAATTAATGTTATGAGGTAAATTGATTTCACTTCAATAAAACACGATAAATTTTTAAACAATTAGACATATAGTCTGACTACAAAGTGCCCTTGCTCTAAAACAGGAACAGTGACAATTTTCTTCTAATCTCACAGGTAACACTGGGCCTTTGGGAAATGGGTTAATAGATTCTAGTTTTCTAAACCAGGCAGACTGATTTACTTCAAACTTCCCCCATTACATTTATAGTAGATGTCTATCAAATTGCTTACGAGAACAAATTTATGGAAAATATCCAAGAGTAATGCTTTGTTCTTATTAAAATACATGAATATGTATGTAATTTTAGCCAGCCTAAATGAACAAAACAAAGAGAAAAAAGGTCAACGATTTTTGTCACAAGAACTACTCTTTTACACAAGAAACAACTCCTCCCTGTTAAAAATTCCTTTATATAAAAGATGCTTGTGTGAGGAGAATATTTTTCTTTAAATTGTAGTGGCAACTGCTATGAAGAAAACCTGTACAGTGTACAAGGGTATGTTAATACAAGTAATTGGGCAACATAATTACATGAGCATTATTTAAAAGAGGAAATAAAGCATAAAATTTCCCCATAAATTATTTTTATATAGAATTTTAACAGATGCAAAATTAAAAAAAAATAGTTTTAAGTCATTAATTCCTGACAAGCACCGTCTATTTAAATTGATACTTCTACCCTCCTGAACGCAGATCTCGATGGGAATATCCACCATATGCAATGCTAAACACATGCATATTTTGTTTTTCTAGGGGCCATGAAAAGAATATTTACCAAATACTCTTTTGGTAGAAGGAGAAGAAGGAGAAGGTCTTCTCTTTTGGAGAAGACCAAGGTCTTCTCGCTCCATGCATTGCAAATCTATTATGGTTCTACTGAAGTCTGCCCTACTTCTAAGGGTGGGAAGAGCCAAGAGTTTACTTTCATTGACTTTGTATTTTTTTTCCAAATACTGTGTTGCTTTCAAAGTCTTCTGCTTTGTCTTAAAGTCCTCTTCCCTCCATTAAAACACATACATTGGACTCATTCATTCTTCTTTCTTTCTTCTTTTAAACATATCACTATACATTCCTACGGAATGTGACACCCAATTTAAAAGACATTAGGACTCAAGAGTAGAATTTACTGAGTAAAAAGATGACAGGTTAGGTATAAAATAACTTAATGAAACAAACTCACGAACAGAAACCTAAAGGAGTATTTCAAGATATTTATAACTAGCATGCTCAAACTGAACAAACGTGTACAATCCTCTTCCAAGGACAGGTTTTGAGCAATTTGACCAGGAAGAGCATGTACAATTTGTACAATTTGGTCCAAAATTGTGTTTGTGGTTTCCACTGCAACATCCAACCAAGCCTTTTCTCATCATTACAAAGGTTTTTCACCTAGGGTGTGGTTGGGCACTGGAACAGGCTCCCCAGGGCAGCGGTCACAGCACCAGGCCTGACAGAGCTCAAGAAGCACTGGGACAATGCTCCCAGGCACACAGTGTGACTCTTGGGGTGTCCTGTGCAGGGCCAGGAGTTGGACTCAGTGACCCCTTCCAACTCAGCATGTTCTATGATTCTATGACTCTATGATTACCACTAGATCACCATAAAATTCAGCAACAGTCACATTATATTGTGTCTTTATTAGAAATCCAAAGTTTCTTGCAAAAAGAGCCTTGGACATATTATGAAACACCTTTTCCAGGGTCTCTTTCCATGACACACGTAGTGCCCTTTCACCTGCTACTGTAGTTCCTCCTGACATATTTGAGCAGGGCGTACTTTTAGCACTATTTTTCTTCCTTTTTTGTTTTTTGGTTGAAATATTAAAATTTGGAGTTACTAGCAATACTGTTCTTTTGCCTTTTCCTAACATTCTGCAATTTTAAGTTCACTTTTCCTGCCTATATAGTCAAAGTATGTAGGCTAGTTCAAAGAAGATTTTACTTGAAACGTTCATATATATCTTCAAAATCATATGAAGACAACAAAATTATTAGGTCAAGGGAGGACAATCACAACTTAAAATATTCATGCAAAGTGGAAATAGATCACATGAAAAATATTTACTTGATACTATTGCCAAGAGTACCAGAAATGCATTTAGCATAACCATCATCTAGTTTCAAGGCTTCTTTCATTCCTTTGAAAGCCAGATTATGAAGCTACAAATGATATCTAAAGGAAATATACATAGAATTTATTTTTATTACTATCTATTCTACTTGATCTGACCAAAGAAAGCACAAAGAAACGGATGCACATATACGTTAGTTCTAACTTCTTAACTGGGTACAAAGGGCAGTCAAATTGTGCCTGAGTGTACATGAGTTCCCTGGGTTTTGTGAGTTTCTCATGAAAAAAAGGTCATTGTTGTCACTCTGTGATCAGAAAAACAGACACAGGTTTAAAGGAAGAGGAGATTTAAGATCCAACATGGCCTGCAGTGAGTACACTTCTCTTTTTCCAGCAGGACCTCTTCAGAGAATGATCACTAAAGGCTGTGTGTGCTTTGCAGAACAGAGTGTAACTCACACCAATGACACTGCATTGCTTAATGACTAATACAAGCTAAGAGTCAAAATTCCTTACTCACTCTTTCATCTTGCCTTGCAAAGGCAATTATTAATATAAATACAGGAAACTAAACCCAAGAAGAAAAGGTCTGGAGAGCTATTGGCAAATAAAGTCTCTGTGTGGTTCAGTTTTCCACATTTAGATTCTGCCCATCGCTGCATTTCCACATTACTCTCACAAGATCCAAAACTGTACCTAGGACTGCTATTTAAGCAAAACAAATCTGTTTCTTCCTCCTTTTTCTTTTCTTCTCCTTAACCTTAGAACCTGTATTTTGGATCAGAACCTCCTTCTGCAATGCGTTCATTTGTTCCAGAAAGTATTTAATTTGGATCCATTTTTAGATGTTCAAGTTTCTTTTCTACTAATTTTAATCCGGTCATGATATATTCGGAAGAATGGTACAAAAACATGCAGAGAAATCTGAACAAGAAAGCATATTTTACTGCATTACTATAAAGTGACATAACTGGAATAAGATCTTGCCTGTATTTTCAAAGGAAACAGATTCAAATGTTCTTCCTTGAAGCATTAATTTAGTTAAACCTGGAGAAAAGGAAGGAACTGACCACTAAAGAAAATACATCTAATTATGCTTATATACAGCAAAATTGTGCATCAGTTACAGGAAATATCACTATGTTTTCTGGGAACATCATTTATTGGAGAAAACCAAAACACATGGCACTGAGGATGGGTCCTATGAGGAAGGCCTTTGGGATTGGAGATGGGACTCTCTTAAATCAGTGATCTCAATGGTCTTAACAAATCTGGTATTTTCTGACACTGTTTCTTAGGGTTTCACATTTGCTGACATGTGAGATTTATGTGAAAATCGTACACCTTGGCACTGCTCAGGAGCATTTGTTTCTTGAATTGAGGCAGGTTTTAGAAACTGTAACACAATTCATTTTTTACTGCCTTTTCCCTATTTTACAGAGTTAAGTTATTTTCCACTTGTCATGCCATTGTGTCAGACATGGTGTGGTGTGGTGGATTGATACCTCTTTATTATTCTCTCCAGCCTGTGCCTTTCCTTTTAGATTGCTCTGTGATCTTCTTTTCAAACTATCCAGGGAGAGTGGAAGTGTAATAAACATCTCTACTTTGCGCCAAATTTTTGTGGGGTCTACTCTTCTCTCAATGACAGTATTTGCCTATTTCTTGAAACTAGGTTAACTTACAGTTAAGCACTAGATCAATAGAAAACTGGGCCATATATCCTAAATCCATCAGCCCAGCAGAATTTTAGTGTTGACTAGACCTTTAAATTAGGCTTATGAGCCCACAAAAGAAAAAAAATGAGAATGCACTGCAAAATTTATATTGACAATCTTCTCTTTTTATAAAGGAAATTTTTTGTTTAACTTTCACAGAGCAAAGATTACTAATTCCACATCAAAAAAAACCTAAACCTCACATAAATTCAGAGCCAGAATTCTGTGACTTTGATTGACACCTTTCCTACATCTGAAACAATGTAGCACATTTTTTATTCAAAATCATTTCCACAAAACAGCACCAAAAAAAGTTTTAAAACCTCCGCATGGGCTTTTTCATTTTTAAACCTATCTAATTAAAAGATGAGGAAATTCTCCTTGTAGTTACATAAATAAGTAAAACAGAGTAAGAAAGCTTTTCATATGTTTGTTTTTTATTTGTCCCATTCTACTGATTCTACTCTGAGGAATGGATTTTCATCTTTGTGCTAAACATCAAAAAATGCTCTCTATACTTTACACTTCTTAAACCATGTTGTACGTTGTACCACTAAGGTATACAATCCTCATCAAAACTCCACACAGCTGGCAATTGCCACAGTGAACTAAACAGACTGATATTTCAAGTGCTGGATACTTAACAGCCGGAGAAGCTCTTTAATCTTGTTTAAGAAAGAGAGGGCATAATTTATCTAGAGACAATCCTCTGCTGGCAGCATGTGTACAAGAAAGGGAGGCTCAGCGGGCTGAGCTTTAAAAGGGAATTGAAAATAAAAGTTTCTACCATGAATATACTTCACAACAGTAACAAACAAACGAACAAGCAGGTTAAGTGTTATGCACACGAGGTCTGAAGCTTCAGTAAAGAAATTTTGCCTGTGCTGGCAGTTGCATGAACCAATGCAACCCACAGTGAAAGAGATTTACCTGCTCCTCTCAGACTATTGCTGCTGAACTGGGCCATAATCAAACACTTTCTAGGTACTTCTCAGATGTCATGAATCCTGAAATGAATGGCGATTCACAAAAGTACAATGCCAAACTGGTTAATGTACATTATTTGATTTTAAGAAGTGTAAAATTACGTCAGTTTGGAAATGAGGACAGAAAACAGATCTTATTACATGCAATTGCAACACAGTCAATCCTGCCAATGGCAAAGATCAATGGCTAGACTAGTAATTCCTCCACTGAGAATAGCTAGGGCGAGACAAAGAATTCCTTCATGTCCTTTTCATTCATCAATAGACACCATGAAAAAAAAGTGGGTTATTTAGTGCTAGTTTCAACTTACATTATTAATGTGAGGAAGCAGACTAAATACTGATTAGCAACAAAGTAAGCACAGTGAAGGAACGAAACTATTGTAAAGGTGCAAGAGCCTAAAAAAAAATTCTGTTGGATTGTGGACATGTTCTCCCTCCCTTTCAGTTTTGATGTTCAACTGTTGAAAACCCTTTAAAAATTTAATTTGGATGTAGGACCAATAAATACTGGGGTTTTTTTCCACTCAAATACAGGAACTTGACACAGCTCAGAAAAAAAAGTGCTAAGTCTGTCTTTCAAGAGAAGGTTTTCCATCACACTTTATTCTTTATTATGGAACAGTTTACCTGAGGACACACTTAGAGATCAGTGCCATGTTCCACTGCACAAAGATCTGTTACTAGGATCCAGCAATTTTACACAGTTCTCCTGATGAACAAATGCCTGCAATCCTTACTCAGAGAAAACTGCAACTAAAACTCCCCTGCCACTAAAAGCCCAACTGCAGACTTCTTCCAGCATAATATCCAATATACCCTCCTAATTAATGTAAGCAGTATTAGTGCCATTTATCTTTCTTTTTCATTGTTTTTTACTCAGTTACTTGTCCAGCAAAATGCACTGTGTTTTATTGTTAATTGTGATTAAAAAAAAAGAAATGAGCCAAATCAATTACAGTCCTCTGTCAATCTGTATGGTTGAGCCACAACTTTTACTGTTTTAATTAAATGAAGAAATGGGTCTATTGTTTAAAGGCATTAAAGAAGGCAATTCAGAACTTCAAGTAAAGCCTATTTTGCTTTTACTCGGGGGCAGAGATATCCATTAAAGCAGTACCGGTCTCTATTTGGAATTTCATAGCAGCTGTGAAATTTATAAGAATCACAGAAACAACTAGTTATCCCTTCTTTTTCTTTTAACTAACGCACCACTAATTCTAACAGGTTTAGGTTATGAAGACATTTTTACCTACAAAATGTTGCCATGGCTTTAATCCTGGGTTAGCAAGAGGACACAATCTTTAATGAAGAAGGAAATCTAACAAATGAACAGGAAAAAAATCTGAAGTAAAAACAGCAACAAGCCATATAGGTTGTCAATGACAGGGGGAAGATTAGTGGAATTAAAACTTTATTATCAGTATAAAGCTGATCTTGTATAACATCTGTATTATATAACAAAATGTCCTGATATACGTGAATTTCAACAACAGAAAGATTTGTCGTAAATGGGATTTGACATATGTGTGAAACTGGATAAAGGGATTTTCAATCAACGTCTGTCTCCTAGCAAACTCTATAGCAGAGGGTTACCACAACAGGGAATGCTGAGTAATTATGAACTATATAATGACTCATCTTTACTTTTGCTTTGTCTGACTCACTCTTTTTTGTGATCAGCAGAGGCTGTAGATTGTACAGACAGTATTCTGTTTACATAGTCCCCTTTTTCACCCCCAACATCCCTAGGCCAGAGGGATCACCAAAGAAGCCAGTCTAAGAACAACATAAAACATTATTACTCTTCTGGTTTTCCCTAAATGCTCTAGGTAGCCATCGCTTCATCCTGTGTACACTACGCACCATTACTGCCCAACCTAATAAAGACTTCTGTCACAGCGATAGCTTTTCATCTTCAGAGCTCTTTTCTCCTCTCCTGATAAGGCTGCCAACTCTACTCTCTGTAAATGAGCTCATGCGAACACTTTATTTTCGGATTGTGGAAACAAAAAGGGCCAGTGCTCAGCTTCAGAGCTTGAGGGGGCGGTTTGCTATCTTCAAAGCATGACCAAGGCGTTTGAAAGGGATTAAAATTAAATTGGTAAGCTTAGCTTGAAATAAGGAACTTGAAGCAGGACTATTGCACTCACAAACACTGCTTGTTCTTTAAAAGCTTCAGAAGCCCCTTAAAAATGGTCACTTTAACTCATTTTCATTTGTGTACTCTTAAACCTTTGGCAACTGCTTCGATAAGACTGCTAGCCAGTATGCCGTGTTACCATCAGTGGGCACACATAGCTGAGCATCTCCCTTTCAGGACAGATGGTTATCCCATCCCCATGCACTCAGTTCAGAAACATGCGAATCACAGCTTCAGCTTCCTTATCCAAACAGCAAATAAATTAAAATTTTTTGCAATCAGTGGCATATGTTTGCATCTGTGTACAGAACAACTCGGGCCAAACCTGAATTGACATGTTTCATTCACTGACATCCTAACTCTTTTGTGAATGTCCAATTCCTGGCCCCGTTTGATGCACAATAAGGAGACATGAAAGAAAAATAAACTTTTACAAATGCTTCCCCTGCTGTTGGATTTTATAGATAAATTCATTTAAATGAACAGCTACTACTGTGTAGTGGATACAAAAATCTGTTAGATTTTTAAAAGCTTATAAAAAATATATCCTTAGGAACAAAGTACTTAACTGTCCATCTCTTAAAATGCCGTGCTTCTGCATCAGCTGTAGCTGGCCAGGTGGAGAACCAAGTGAGCAATGGCTCAGGGCACAGGTATTCCTACCATCTAACATCTGGCTCAAAATCCACTCAAACAAAAATTATTTTCTGGTCTTACATTCCTAGTCCTAGTTCCAGATCAGGAATGTACTGAAGAAGTAGAACATACTGTTCAGGAAGGCCCAGTTAATACTGGTGTCTGCAGTTAAAACTTAGTGGAAAGGTGAGATATGTGGGAGCAAGGAGTGATCATTCTGCAAGAACTTTTGAAGAGTTTTAGATATGGAGGTTTCTTTCCCTCAGGGTGCTCTCTGAATGGTGTAGTTCTTCCAGACGATTTCCAGTGTTTACCCTCACCACCTTATTACTGCTGCTATTACTGTTTCTAGATTCACGTCCAGAGGACCAACACTGCTGTTTACAGCTGTCCCTCCGAAGTTTGGGGCAGTTTTAGGTAGCAAGTTTCTCACTGTTAAAGACGTCTAATGGCACAGTTTGAAAACAGAGTCAATAACAAAGCAGAGGGAAGCAAAGCAGCCTTTCCTGACTGGAAAGACTTCTAATGCAAGTATGTAATGGAGCCTTGACTTTTTAAATACCATCCTAAGACAAACACTGAAGGTTATCCAGAAACTGCAAATGATCACTGGAGGGCAGAATATCCAAAATTAAAGCAAATTTCTCTTATATTTTTACATAGTAAAAGCAACACAATTTTCCCTTTAAGAAACTTCTTGATGAAAGAAAGGATTAGAAATAGCTGTGTCTAAAGATACCACAAAACACTGCAAGAAAATATGAAGCTGTCCAGGACTGAAAACCAAAGAAAACAGAAACAGAAAGCTGGACTACGCCACAGAAGGAGAAAAGGCGAGTTGGGAGATGGTCTGATTTGGCTTCAGAGACTCAGCTTCTGAAATCAGAGGCAGCAGCAAAGTCACCTGTCAGGAACTGCCTCCAAGCAAGTTGCAAAGTGCTATTTAGTAACCATGGCATCCCTACATGCTCAGCTTGACCAGTGGGTCCTTCTCTACACACCATCACTGTGACACTGTCGGCCATCCTTCTGCCCTGACCCCATCTTCATGCTCCCTCATGCTCCCTGCCACAAGCTGTTTCATATTCATGAGTTCCAAATGCAGCAAAGTCCTGGAAAAGTCCCAGCCTTGGTTAGGAAACATCTTTATGCCAACCTTACCCACTTATGAATTTGAGAGTTGGACATGGCTCATGATAGACTCTGGACATTTTGTTGAACTGTGAGATAAGCTGCCAACATTATAACCAAATCAAGAAGCAAAACTACAAGTCATGCAAAAACAACAAACGCATTCTCAACATGAACACCTCAAAATCTGATTTAAAATTGAAATTATTAATTTAAGAAGTTCTGTCAATATATCCTGTAGAAATAGCTTCTGCATCCCAAAATACACTACATATTGAAAATGACAATTAAACCTGAAGGTGTGTATGCATGATAGATTTGAAAGTAAGTTCATGGCACAGCATAGGCATGATCTTGCTTTTGCTACTTACAAGAGTTTATTGATTTCAAAGGTACAGAACTAAGTTACTGAGATTTAGCAAGCCCCCTTCATACTCTCATAGCATATACATAATACTACCATAAACTACTCTACTACTACTCTTAATAATAAATTATATTATTAAGAACTGAGGCCTCTGGCCTCCCTGGCTGAGCCACTAATCTGTTCCTATTAGCAGGTAGGGTCTACAATGAAGGCTGGATACAAAACCCATTAGTAGTAACTAATTGCAATTGACTAATTGATGCTAAGTGACTGATCTTAATCATGTGTAGGGACTTCAGGACCTTCTCGTATTCCAGAAGAGAGGTACTTCCTTCCTGCAGCTCAAAATCAGTTAGCACTGCCCAAGAATATTGGCTTAACATGCTATACTCTGCTCACTTGAGGTTGTTACATCACTGTGATTTATTACATCATGATGATGTAACTGGAAATGAAACTGTAAATCAACATTTGTTCTGCTCAGTCTTAAAAAAAACATCTTTCAAATACTATTTTAGACATTTAGAAGACCATAGCTATCCTCTCTGTAGTCAACTTTGTTAGCAGAGGGGATATACAAACTCAGCTCAAATTCAGTGTCTGCCAGGTTTCAGATTTGTTTGCTGCTGTTTGTCCCTTTTTAAAGGGAAAGGAAATGTGAACTCATACTGAGATTTATATTTTTAAAAGAAGAGTACTTCAAGCTTAAACCAAGTTAAATCATAATTACTGTCTCCCTTCTCTTATCAGGGAAAGGCACATCACAAGAGTAAAATAACTACATTCCAGAATCATTTTCACTTCCATGTGACCTTCTGCTCCATGGCAGAAACTTTTCCACCCTTCTCCATTTGAGAAGTTTTTTTTTGGCGTGGCACGTACTCCTCTTTCCCTCTGCAGCATTTAATATCCTGTTGGACAGGGCAGCTAAAAAACACCTACAAGGAAACACCTTGATGGCTAAGGCACCTACAGATTTTATCTTTCATTCCTAGTAACAGACTTCAAAATGGTCCTTAATGAGCACACAGGCATTAAAGAAAACCTAAACAGACTTGTAATGCTCCATCAAAAATTTTGACCTAAGGCCACTAAGTGCTTGGTGTTATGATAGCTCTTGAGCAAAGACTGGAGCACTTGAAGGGAAGAAATTCTTTCCTATCAGAACAGAGGAGGCAGCCCTATCTTCCAGGGGAGAAAAAAACCCAAAACCAACAAACCATGGTTTTAAATAGAAGATTAGCAGAAAGTAGATGGCATTAGGAAACAATGCAAAACAAATGTTGTAGTTAACTGAAATAAACTTGAATGGTAAATCTAGGATGTTGCCTGTCTAGTCCAATCCCTTGTTCTTTGGTTTGTGTTTATAAGAGATTTTGTTGGCTATCTTAATCACTTTGTATCACGCAGTAAACTCCAGAAAATAAGCAAACAGAACCCTCACAAGGCCAGGAGCTGAATTTGGGTCAGATTGAAAAAAAAGGTTTAGTGGCTTGTACTCCCTGTCTACCAAAGCTTGCTTTCTACCTAGATGGCTGTACCTCTGCTGAACTCTTGAGAATAATGTTTCTCTGTCTCTAAAATCAAGTGGGCATTGCTTGAACCAGCAAATACTAAGATTTAGGAGGAGCACACTGTTCTGTAAAAATAGAACATTTTTAAAAATCACCATCTATACCCTGGCTCTGTAGGATTTTAATTCATATATATATTTAGGTTATTTACTCTATAATGCTTACTTTAATAATGATAGTTCTAAAATACTCCTCTTATGCCTAGTTTCCTTTAAAAAATCACTGCACTTAGCTAGGAAAAAAAAACCTTTCTGTTTTTCATCCCTCAACTGCTATAGTTCTCAAAGTCTTCCATATTTTCAGCTATTATCCCTTTCGAGCAAAGAGCCCACTTAATAACGTTCACTCTAACAACCTCATTTATTTTCCAGAAAATTAACTCAGTTTCAACCCTGATTAATGATTTCATCTAAATGAATCAAATTAAAAATTGAAAATTATATTTCAAAAGCCAAAGAAAAAAAAATTGACCATTTCCAGTTAACAAATGATCCTTTCAAATATTAAAAGATGACCATGAAGAGAGCGTGATAGTAATGAAATCTAACTGGGGCCTACTGCTTATCTGGAGTTCAGGAAGGGGAAGAAATGGAAAAAAAATCATCCTGCATTGTTAACACTGAAGTCTCTTGGGATACCAAACTGACTTCCACTTAGTCTTTGCCTGTAATCAGTACACCAAAATAATATGAGAATTTCAGTTTTAATTAAACTGGTAGGGTTGGAGATGCACCAATACTGAAGAGGGATTAGGGAAGCATACAGTACCAATAACCACATCTGTTAACAAATCCTAATCTACAAAAGTGCAATTTAACCTTCCTCAAACTGCTAATACCTAGGTAGAGGCTGTCTACTAAGGAAGAGAAAGATCTTGGGACTATTTAAAAAGAAAAAAAAAATCAGCTGAATTACCTGAAGAAGAATCATATCCCATATACTGTCTTTTAACAGAAGAGAGATCGAATCTATTTGGCCCTCCATTTGCTTACAAAAGAAAACTCGAAGTTTTAGTTCTCCTTCTCTCTTGCATCCCCTACAATTAACTTTGTTCTCAGGAAAACCTGTTTTAAAAATTGTGATTATTCTGTGTTTTCCAGGTTACGGTGCTTATCAACTAGTAAAAAGTACTCACCACTTATATTGATAAATGAGTCACATTAACTTTTAATTACAAATTTACTGATGTCATATGAAATGTTCAATGAAAAATTGCAACACATAACATTCATCTTGGAGCTGGGCCAAAGCACAGAGACTGACACTATTCCACTTCACCATGACACAGAAGACACTAGAGAAGTTTCTGCTAACCAGGCTGACTTTAACGGAGGTCCAACACTCACACTGAGGTTGTTTCAGTCACCTTTGTAACTGCATGGAGTAACCAGACAGAAGTGAGTGGGAGAACAGTATGGGTTTTTTTTTTGTGGATCAAGCCTCAGTATCTGCATGACACAGATGTCTCTCAGTTTTCTGACTCTCGGGAAACAGACTGTCCCATTCTAGTGCTCTGAGCCAAAGACAGCTCCAGCAGCAAGGCCAAATACATAGGTGTTTGTGAAAATTTAGGAGTTACCTGATGGGAGAAACCGGAGGCCAGTCCAGACAGACATTTCACAAGCTTTCCAAACAACCCTAACATACGTTTGTAACCAACCTGTAACACGGTGGATAATGAAATCCTGGCACAGATGATGCCAGTGTTTCAAGATATGCCAATCTGGATGCTGGTTTGGCAATGCTGACAGACTCCAAATGGGCTGGGCAACTACTGCAATAGGTAATTTCCTTTAGGTAAACCTCTGCTGAACCTGTTTTCCACTTAACACAACACCAAATTAACCTGGAGTGTAACCAGTCTCTTCCAACACAAAGACTGAGATTAAATGAATAACAACAGTTAAGCTGAAAACACACCAAAACAAGCACTGCCATTACAAAACTGAGTATTTACACTGATGAAACTTCACTGAAGCATTTCTTCTACAATCTCTACAATTGTTCTGGCAGCTCTCTTCTAAATTTCACGAAAACTGTGAGGGAACATGTATTTCAATACTTCTAATCCTCAGTGAGAAGTCGGAAATTATTGTGCTTTTGTATAAAACAGTGTTTTAATCAACTTTGACTTTGCTAGATTGGAATATTTCGTATCTGATCACTCTCAATTCATGAACCCTCTAATCCCTTCAAATTCTAGCCATTCTGAATTTTGGCCTTGGTGAATTCTCACTAAATGAATATCCTCCATAGCTTTCCCTGGTAATTTCAACCTTTGACTAGAGTAAGTGCAGTCTGTCCTCGGTCCCCACAGAACTCACTAGAGAGATCCCTACCTATCACTGCTGGTGTGCACTAGGGGCTGTATCCATGGATAGAAGTAATTGACATTTTATTCTACAAAATTAAGAGGTTTTTCTAAAGGCATGGGCACACCTTGAAATTTTTGTTTCCTAGGAGCAATTTTATATCCTAGCATGAATGCACTTACTGATTTTTGCAGCCTAATCGTCACCCTTGACTTTGCTCTTATCATCAACTGGTAGCACTTTCCCCTTTGCAATTTTCCTACCTGCCACCTCCTTTAGCTGCTTGCTTCTTCTTGTGTCTATGTTTGGCTGCACAAAGCCTCACTCTCACATTTTACGCTGTGAGCAATGTGCTGGCCTGCCACGTTAGCCATACCTTTGATGCTCACTGTATCAGAAACAATAAAGCCCAGCTCTGTGAGCTTACAAACGTGAATGAACACCAGCTTTGCAAACAATCCATGGTACAAACCAAAACATCTTGTAATAATTGCGTTTTATTTAAAAGCAAGGGGGGGAGATGATGCAGTACTACATACCTTTATTTTTAAAATGCTCACGAAAACGCTTTTCATCATTTTTGTTTCCTATTACAAATAAGTCCTGCACATCCCTTCTGTACTCCAGAATATGTATTACTGTGACTGCCTCTCTATAGGGGCTGACCACACGGAATTCCCTTAGAAGCCCATCAGTTGACATTCCTGAACATACAGACCAACTCTAGAGTGCCTCTTAATTGTGTTTGGTGGAACACAGAAAGGATTTAAGCTTATGCAGAAAGTCAAAAACAGCCGTAAATTGGCTGAATTTTTGCTGAATCTTAGTTACAGAGACAGCCACGATGTATTTGCTACCAGGAACTCTGCTAGGAGCAGTCAAAGAGACAAGATGCTGAATGCTTAATCAGACCTGTTTTTTACCCAGCAGTACAAGAGCATTAACTTGCTTCAGAACCTGCATCTACGTAACATTCTGCAGTGTCTTGGCTCACAGGAAGAAAGCAAATCTTAGTATTCTCCTTGTTTGTTTTGGTTTTGTGCTTACTAGGGATCTTGCTGGGGGGTTTGATGAGGTTATTTTATCTTTGGGGTATATCCTCTAGAAATTTTACTTTCGTAGCATCAACTAGTAAACTGAACTTTACGCAGTTATCTCTTAGATGGCAGCAGAAATAAAATGTATTACAATAAAAGAGGTAGAACTGAGGGCTAAACTAACTCATGCAAACTACATCAAGAAATACAGATGTAATTCAACATATGTCTACAACAAAAGAAGCCTTAGGAAATGAATAATTAATATCTGAGAAGCCACAAACTTTCTATTGCAAAGCCACTGAAAAATTATGTATGGCTCCACATAAATGTATCAAACCTTGAAGAAAACCTATAAAATCAGCAATTAGTTAAGAATACTAAATATTTTAACTACAGCATAAAAAATAAGCATCTTTCTAGAAGAGAGAAACAATAGGAATCTATCTGGAGTGACATTTCAGGATAAGACTTCCTGATTTTTAAATATAATGTAGCTTTTAGGTAAATAAATAGCATATAAATGTTCCATTATCTATGATATGATACACATCAATACTCTTGGTTATATATAGACCTGCTGTGTGTACATATATCCTTGGTGTATTAATTGTGATATATTCATAGTAATAATATAAAATTATTACTACATATATATGCTGTGGAAAATAAGGCATAGGAAAGTATATTTCGGCAGAAGAAATTTTTATCCTAAACACCTGAAGTCTGCCAAAAATTTATGACTAAAAAGACATTTTTAAATAGAGAAACATGACCCTGAAAGATGGTCACTGTCAATCTCATATTTATCCACAGTTTCCTTCTGTATTTAACACAGTCTGCACATGTAGCCAGAGTACTTCTATCTGCATCGACATCTCCTGATAGGACTTGCTTATTATGTTATTTCCAACTCAAGGGCTTTAAGGAAAGAAGTATTAAAACACTTGAAAAGTCTAAATCCTCAACTATTACAGCCAGATTCACACTTCCCCTTCAGCAGCTTCATTCCTAAAGCAAGATCACTGAAATTCCTTTAATCAAAAGGAACGAAATGGTGCAAGAATAAACAAAAGCCTCTGTTTCATCCTTTAGGCATGAAAGCAGCAAGACATTCTTATAGCACTAGGAAGTGCTCAAGTTGTTGCTATCTATGCAATATCATGAAAGTTGATTTTGGTTTGCTTGTTTTTCCTTACTGTCTCCAGATAGAGGTCTAACGCTAGGAATAAGAGGAGATATAAAGCACTTGAAACCAAATTCACATCAGTAGTATAAAACAAATCAGGGAGTAGTAATAAATGTCAGAGCTGCAGCAGCAAAGGCGAGTCACTGCTTTTTCTCATACTTAAAGTGAAATACCTAGCTGTTATCTTTGTGCCTGCAGAGCCTCCCTATTGTAGATTCAATAATACAAGAGGCTTCTTATCAGCAGCCCGGGTGACTGATTGGAGCTGTGATATGTTTAGACAATGCACTGTATTTAACTGAATTTACAGATGCCCCAACTCAGACTGGAGTAGTAAACGCCAGAGACTAATAGGAAATTAAACATGTACAATGGACTAACTCCATTTGCTCTCACACACTGTAATGTGTTTAGTTAACTTACTCATAGTCACACTTTATCTTTTTCTCCATGGATTCGCTAGGATATGTTTCAAACTGGTCAAAGATTAAATCTTCCTTTCATTTTTTTTTTTTTTTTTTACTATTTTATTGCTGCTTTCCCTTATTATTTGCCACTCTTTCTCTTGTGCAGATAAGCTAAACAAGATGACCCCAGGTATACTCTGCCAACCCAATTATCAGTTAGTCAGGAAGTAAAGCAAGGGTACAGAAGACTCCATAATACTAATATTAATATAACATGAGAGGAACAAAATCAGCTGTTTATCTGAATGAAACTGTTTATTTAGCTCATTTGAAATTTAAATATGAATTTATGGTGAACACATGCAGGAACCTAGTTTGTGGAGGTCACTAAAGACATGGTTTAAACTAACAGTTACTCAGTATTTTCATTAATGAAAACAGTATAAAATAAGTATACTCTGAATAAACCATCTGGAGAAGAAGAGACTTTATGTAACTTCTGAACTTTATTCCCTGGAACAGAGAGGAGTAATTGCTTTTTAAATAAACTCCAGGACTGATCTGTTTCTCTATTCGGGTCTCTTGAAAAAATTTCCAGAACTAATTTCTTCATTAATATATTGACCAGATTGTGGCTGTATTGAACTTATTAAATCTAAAGAATTTTTTCCAATATGGAAAAAAGAAAAGAAAATGGAAACAAAACACATTCTCTTAAGGCATTGTATTTACTATTTTAGTTCTGATATAAAAAATTCAATTAAAGCTCATATTAAAAAAAAAAAAAAAAATCTTAGGTCTGAGACAGAAAAAAAAGACCTACAAAAGGTTCCCAGATATGTAACACAAGAAGACAGAAAAGCACTGGCAGCTTTTTTTCCAAGCTACTATCTGACCTCAATACTTTTTGGGCCAAATCCTGCAGCCAAGTGGGCTGAAAGATTTAGCACTTGCAGAAAAAAGGACCAGAGTTAAGACTAGTTAGGTAAAACAGCAGAATATACCTTATCAACTTGCAAGGGAATGAAAGAATATTAGGAAAAAACATTCTCCCACTCTCCGTATATTAACTGCATAAGAATGTTAATTACTTGTATGCTTTGTCTTGAAATAATCAGTTATTCAATCTCTGATGGAAACAACACAGCAGAATGACAGATTTTTAACCTGATCAAATAAGGGAAATCCCAAGTTTCTAATTTAGAAAGTGTCACTACAAAAATATATTTCTAGGTTCCTTTTTTTTTTTTTTTTGATTGGATGCTATAAAAAAGGGCATAAGATATTACCATTAGGTTTTACTTAATTTTTGCCTATGTTATTGAGACCTTTATCTATCTCCATTCCTCAGTGTATATCCATTATCCACATGGAAATCAATAAGGAAAACGGTAGTTTTCTAACAGTTTCCCCCTGACACAATATTTGCCACAGTACAGACCTGAGTTTTAAAAAAATTCTTATTAATTCTTACTCATTTTTTTCCTACCAAAAACTAGTTTCTTGAATTCTTCACTAATGCCTCACTAAACAAAGGCTAATAAAACAAACATTATCTGGTAAAGTGGGCTTCATGGATTTTTTTTTTCCCAGCTAGTAGACAGTACTACAGATGTTACTTTTCCTAATCAGGTCTGGTAGGTATTGGAAGTAAGAGACATGGATAAATCTTTGACCAATTTTTAATTAGGATCACCAATGAAATATTTATTCTTTTACTATAAATCTAGAAACCCAGGGAAGCTGTTTATTATTTAAATAATAGCTTGCTTTATTGCTTTTGTCCTAAGAACAGACAGGCTGAAAAATTATTTGTACCCACAACCAATTTCTGGCTGCCACAGCCTGTACAGTTAAGGTGAATATTTAATAATGCCATTTAGATCACGAAGACCTCTTGAATGTGTAATTCACAATAATCCATGACAGATGTGTGCAAATGTGTGTGTGTCAACTTTACAAACCAGTACGAAAAAGAGTAGTAAAGAAGTTGAGAGTTTCTCCAACTTCCCAGCTATAAAACAACTGGCCTTTTATATGGAGAACTGAACTACTTGAGGCACTGAATCCTGTTCCCCTTAACAGTAACAAACCTGAAGGAACCAAACAGGTTTCCCAATGCTGTATAAAATAAGACACAGAGCTACATCTGTGCCATGAGGAGAGAGCAGGTTGTTTGACCTGTGCACATGTACAGACAGAACTTGGCACACAACAGTGCCACCGCCACTCACGATGTACCCTGAGCCACACGCACTGTGAAGAAGACCATGTAAATGGATATAAGCAATACACCTCAAGCTGTAAACAGAACATCAAAAGACATGAAGAAAAACAAAGGCAGAAGTTCTAATTATACATCTGCGCCATATTGCTACCAGGGTATCACGGCCATATCCTCCTATTATTGCTTCTACTTTCTGCAACCAGAGGGAATTCCTGGTGACTGCTGTCAAAAGTGACATCAGCACAGAAGAATGGAGAGCATGAATGAACGCAAGGACACACTCTGGCAAAACCAATACAAATATCACAAATGCAAGGCAGATGAATGGACTCTTGAGAGCCCATAAATAACTGTAATACTCTTCAATGGTTTTCTCCCAACTCATTAGTTGTTACTGTACTTTCCACAAACCTATCATATGTTGTGAAACATTCGTGTCTTTGCCTTCACTTTCATTACACTACTTAGTCTAAGTAGATACAAGGACTTTATCAGGAGGGCGTTATCTGTGTTTGTTGTGTGTGCTGGAGTTTTAAGACAGGACTGTATTGATAGCAGCATGGTGTGGTTTGTATTTGTACTTATCTGACTGCAGTGTAATGGAGTTCAGAATTCCAATAGAAAAGCTAATAAAAAACACCCAAAATAGTAAGAGGGGAAAGGACTGGATGTGTGAAGGGGGTACAAAACTAGACTGACATCATCTTTCACAAAGCTGGAATAAAAAGATAGTCTTGTTGGAAATATCTTTCAGGATATCATGGTTTAAGTACTATGAAGTCCATCCCATACCCAGTAGCTCAGTGACAGTGTTCCCAGTTACTGCACTGGGATTAGAAAACAGGCCTTTTGTTAATCAGTAGTCAAAAATGAAGAGCTAACGTATCATCTCAAATAAAAATTCAGTGGAGCAATGCCCCATGCACATGAAGAATCATTGTGAAGACTAAATTTTGGTAAAAATCTTTTCTCTTTAGGGAAAACAAGCTATTCAGACTTGCAAAGTAATTTTATCTCATATAAAAATTTAGCATGAAAATTAATTTGTCCTCTTTTGGTGGTTTAGATTGCTTTTATTTAAATACATTTAAATAAACCTTCCTAGGACTGATTAGATGATGGTTCAGTATAAGGCTATATGACATCTACTGCTATTTGTGTTATCATTACCGACACACGACTTAAGATAAGTGTCACCGTAATTTACACTATGCAGGGTGCACACATCCACGTACTTTATTATTCCATCTAAAACCCCTTGCAGTTACAAACACTGCACAGGCATCCCCAGGTTGGGTCCAACAAGGTAAGAAGTCAGAAGCTAGAAAATATCAGGATCGACTATAGTTTATCCAGCCTTAATTTCTGCCTTCTTTTGCATCAGACTTTATACAAAAAATTAGGCACACAATGCTGAACTCTGCAAATTAACATCCTTTTGCTACGCGTTGTAACTAGCCTGAACACATACGACATTCCAGATATACTTTTGAAACTGAGGAAGATACAGCAATTTGCAATATCTGCAAGCACAAAAGTCTTTCTGCTTCGTGTGCTTTGTCAGCAACCCCTTAACACTTAAATTTCAGAACCGGACCACTGAGTGTTCTTGGAGGATTCCTACCCACCTCGACTTGTAACAGAAAACTCAGGATGAGAAAGGGTCACTTAGCAGGGCTAGGAATAGTCTGACCCATTTGTCTTCCCCGGTCCCATGCTGATTGAGCTTATGACCCAGGGATCTGGGTCAGTCTCAGAGGTCAACTCTGGGGACAAGAATAAGCTTTTTCGGTGTTCTTTTTCTTCTTCTTTCCCCACGAAAATGTGTTTATTTGTTTTAGACTAAACCAGTGCCCTCAGTGTGGTCAGGGCCTGGTTGCTCCGTAAGCTGAACCTGTACTGGGAGAGAGCAGCATGGTTCCCTCTCCCTCCCCATTCCAGGGCCACAGCAACTCCGTAATTATTTATTATATTGTCAGCCTGACAAAATTTTCATGAGAAATGAAAGCAAAAGAAGAACAAAGGCAATTTTTCACTATTTGTATTCCAGCATATGCTGAACGGAATTTTACAAGAGAAACCATAAACATTTCTTTATCCCAAGACAGAGTCTTTTGCCAAATAATAAAATCCTGCTACAAATAATAGAGATAGAAAACCTTCTCAAGTAAAACGTTGCCAAGATTGGTAAATAAAATATGTTTAGTCACTCAAAGAGGAGGGATTCTTACAAACTGTGGTTTGTGTTCTCTGCTCTCTGAGAGGTCAAGAAAACACACTGTGTTTTCTATTAGGAAAGAAACTTCACAGTTTTGACATGTGACCACAAAAAATCCCTTCTCCCAAAAGGGAAATCCTAGTGTAGTCTCAGCACTAATGGAAAGATATTCATAGACCTCACTGGGCAGTTCATACCTTCAATCCCAACCAGAAAAATGTTATTGCAGGGAATATATGCAACTCTTCAGGCTTGTATGATTTTCGGGGAGGCTTTGTGAGATTTTGATTTTTATTTTGGCAAATGGGTATTTGACCTGGGAGTACAGTACCTAACGGTTTCATAAGAAAGGGAGAAAAGATGGTGCATTTCAAAGCTTATGGGGCCAGTCAAAATTCTCACAGTTGAGTGGTGAGCCTTCCACTGATGTCCTGCTTCAGATTTAAAAACCGAAGCACTGGAAGGACCAGCTTGGATTGACAAGGAGCTCGAGGAGCTGCTGTACAAATGTACAGCATCAAATTCATGAATGATGTATCTCATGAGAGGCCAAATGCAAAAGCTAAGAAAGGCACAAGCCTGAAAAAGGAAGCTGTAAAGGGCTAGGAGAAGGGGCTGAGAGGAAGAAGAGAAATGCACGAATCCCTTTTTTCCCTCACTAACTACTATCCAAAAAGCAGTAACAAGAAAGATTTTGTCCAAATGTTACCATTTTACTTTCAGTTGTGTTCATGCTGGTTCTTTCCATGAAAGGGTATACGTGCCAAAGCAAGGTTTGGCCTACCAACCGTATTTGATGTGCACATAACGTCTTGGCCTTCAATAAAACTTCCAACAATACCAGAAAAGGGCAAGATTTTGAATTGTAGAAGGCAGATTTTTTTGTTTGTTTGTTATGTAAAGATCTTCACTTTTCTATTTACATGCAATAATGTAACTAAATAACATGCCCAGTATACAGCTGACAGTTCACAGAGTCCTGTGTTATCACCAAATAGTTTTTCCTATCTCCTGGTCTTGAAAAAAAGGTGACTTAAGTGTCTACAGAGTTTTAAAGATGACTAAGTTATTTAAGACTAGAAGTTGGCTTTTCAAACTTGAATAATTAACACATTATTAAATCAATAACCTCGTCAACGATCCTCTTTCCTAAAAAATAAACCCTTATGCTGTTTTGCATAAATTCACAAAAAGAAAAACTTCTGGCTTTACTGCTACAGTGAAATATCACTTACAAGCTTTTCAAGCCCATGTTGTCTATGTTGCACTAAATGTGAAAACTGTCTCCCTGATTCTGCACCACGCTTTACAAAAAAACCACACCGTTTGCAGATCAAAGGGAGACGATTTATGCTTTCATCCCAGCTGACGGACGATTAAATTAAAACAGATCAGCAGTACAGTGCATGGGCAGGTGGCTTTAGCTGCCACTGTCGGCCTCAGAGCGATTAAATTGCGGTGGAGATGGAGGGCCTTCCGCTCTCATTCCCGCACTTACAGATCAAACGGTGACAAATGAGATGTTACTGCTCTTGTAAAGCAAGGCTACAATCTGTCAAAATCCAACATAATTTGTGACCCTACGTGACATCCTCTTTCTCTTTTTTTTGACATTTGAATACAGTGATTGTACTGGAGTCAAGTCCATTTAAGTGAATATAGTCAATTCTATCTAAAGGAATACAGCCTGTTAGCTCCAACATGGTAGCTGAATACATATCTGGTTAGTACTCCAGCGACCCTTTGTGTTAAGTGCATACCATTAACAATGAATTCTGATTTTTCCAAGTTATATAATTTGATATCTTGACAGCTCAGACACTTGAAGCACCACTATTTGTTTTAAATGGCTTTATTTTATTGTTTAAATGTCAGTATCAAAATAAAGTAATGCATACAGTCTTGTCAGATCTAGTGCAGTGGGAAGTGTTGCTGTGAGGAGAAAAAAAGGCCTTGAGAGAGTTTGTTCTAAAAATGGTCCAAAAAGTCAATTATGTCTTTTGCTGCATCCTTGAATGACTTGCAAAATTTCATTTACACTGGGTCTTTTGTTTTATGGGGGAGCTTATCCAGGTACTGAGGAAGGAAGTACAAAGGGACTGCAGCACCTTACTTTAAAGAAACTGTCATACTAATAAACAAAACCTTCAAGTAAACAAAAAGAAAAAAAAGTAATTGCATGTGTATTAATTTTTAAGCATTTGTACAAATTGCAATAAATTGCCATAGTATCGTCTGGAAGATCGAAAGTATGAACTCTACCCCAAACTGCAAATTAACACAGTCAGTGAAAATCTGATTTGGAGAACACTTGTAAGAATTGACTAAATGTTTCTGCTTTTGCTTTTCTTGCAAGGAATAAATACAGTTTACAACACAGCAATGCTGTTAGAATTCGACCATATCTATTTCCAGTAACTCTGGGGTTAACAAGTTCTTCTTCACCACAGCCAAGAATTTACAGCATTTATCGTTCTCTTAACGTTTTAAGGTGGGCAGTTTAGCTATCTACCACAAAGCAGTCAAAGATCTGATCTAGGGGCTCTTTATATTTTCTGTTGACCATTGATCTTTGGGCAGGATAACTACATCCTCCAGGGAATTAAGTTAGAAACAGCTTTATTTACAAAGAATGAAGATGCATACAAAATCTCTCAAGTGAAAATCTTAGGGGAAAAACAGATACGGTACACTGAAAAGTATTTATACTTACAGACTGTACAGCACACACTATTTTTTTGTCCACAGTCAAAATATAAACCACAACTTCTTTCATCTCATTTGCATGCACTCCCTGTTTAGCATATAGTTCTTAAACTGGAAGCAGCAATACATTTGCTAATAAACACAGCCAGCAGCTAAGGTGAATGCCACGAAGCTCCTGTAGATAATCTGCCATGTGCAGAAAAACCCAGCTGGTGGCTGGCGCCATATTTGGCAAATTATATACACTAATCCTTCCTTATCGTGATGACCCCCGTAGCCTGTCTAGGCTTCAAGTCCTGTCAACACCCCATTGTTACCGATTTATAAAAAGGAAGACTGGGCCCATGTGCCACACTCTATCCTTCTAACCTTGCCTATTAAAGGCAGGGTCTCTGCAGAGTCTGACACGGGGAGGGGGGAGCAGGCATGTATATATTTATGTGGGTAGCAAATGGCACTTCACCCTAAACAGAGCACTGAGAGCACTGCGAGGCCCCGGGTCAGCAGGTCTGTCACGGCAGGAGTGCATCCAAGGTGTCTGCAGTAGCTTATCCCTGCAGCTGTGCTGGGAATTGCCCATGCCCTCACTGAGGAAGAGCTGGCTACCAGGCCAGCAGAGAGAGGCTGTGCAGAAAATCCCCTCTGAAGCAGCAGGCTCACAAATAGGGCCGTAAGACAAGAAAGCCAGAGCAGTAACACCTTACTACATCGTTTTTCTTGCTGTTAACTATCATGGGGGGCTACTTGCTTCAAATTCAGTATTAGGGCTAATACATTACCCAGATGAGCAAGATACCAGCTGAGCTGAAGAGATACTTCCCAGGCTGCATTGAGGGGAGAGCACAGCAAAACACCCACCAATACCAGTTACCCCAGCAACTTCTTTGCATTAGAATCTGCAGTTTCTTTCAAACTGCAAGATAAGTGGGGCAGGGATTGTCACACAGCGATAAACCCCATCCACTGGGCTTGAAAGAAACAGCAACAACTGTTTCTGTCCTGTTAGTACATATGACTATTAGAACATGATCTGTTGGTTTGCAGCAAGATATCCTATTGTAACGACAAACAACCACAGCATGGGATTGCCAACTGGCCCATGTTTAGAGGTGATTACTGGCTTTTTATGCGTTCTACTCAGCTCCAGTTTTTGTAAAGGTTACTCTAGTTTTATAGGCTGTCACAAACCACAGAGCTGATCTCATTCCACTCTTCTTCTTTCCCTCATCTCTTTCCTTCTGATGTAGATTCTGTACCAGTCACAGGGGATGCAGGGCAGGCTTTCACCTTTGACTGTAAGCATGATAGGAGGGGAGAGAAAGGTGGCAGAAACATTATTAACTTTAAAATATTTCCTGTTCTTCCAAGATGAGAATAAATTGTCCCCATATGACTATGTGGTATAAAGATAAACTGTTCTCCACCCTTTAGGAATCCTCTACGACCTCAGGGTTTTCCTTCTACCTCCCCAAGTAAAACCCTGCATTGCTTCCCATGCATAACATTTTTTAATAATTTAAAGTATATTCAGTTTGTTGGGCTTTCTTTTTTCCCCTTGCTGCTTATTATGTTTTTCAGTGGCTCCTTCAGATTCTGCACCCAACCCGCATCTATTGTTTCATTAATGAGGCCAGCTAAGAGTAATATATTTCTATTTAGCTTCCTGGGCAACAAAATGGAAGCACGTGCGTGGGTAATGCTAACACACCCAAAGGCCTCCTAGGAATAGAGCGAGAACACAGTGCCTTTGATTTATAAATAGATATCACTATTTATAATGCATAAACAAAATGTTTCATGATTTGTAACACTAAGCCCAGGCAGTTATATTGTTTAAAAAAAAAATCCAAATGCCTACTCTCTGCAGAAATAGAAACACTTATTTACGCAAGCATCATGAGGACATGGGGGCTGATACTATATGAACTCCTGCCAATTAAATGAGGTACTTGCTAATTGCTGTCACATATCTTCAAAGACCAAAGGGGCAGAACAGTGCCATGTGAGGCAACATGGTATCAGGTAACAGAGCTAAACCCAATCCAGGTTAGATTTAATGTTCAGAAATGATCACATACTGTATTACTCATGTCCAGCAACAACATTTTGATTGCAGGAATGCTAAGCTCCTGGTCTTAACCACAGCCAGCACTTGTTGCTACTGAAAGATTAATGTTATCTCTTGCATTTAAGCAACCCTCGTATATGGCCAAAATTAGACTGTTAAGAAGTCCAGTGGTCTGGGAGTGAAATTGTTTTTAGCAGCAGTCTACAAACGCACTGCTTGGGCAAACCATCTGGTCTCAAGGGAATGCTGCCCCTCCAGTGCAGTCAAACGATGCCTTCCATGAGCAGTGGCATCACTAGCACCTTATGCATCACTGCAGAAATACTTCAGGAGAGGATAAGTCAGTTCCTTAACTTCTACTGGGCATGGTGAAGGCTTACTATCAAAAACTACGAGGATGAGCAAAAGGCGGAAATTGAATTCAAGGAGATAACCTCCAATTAGAGTATAAAGGTTTTCTTACATATTTTAAATGCCATCAATGCTATTTCAGTGCTCAGTTCTGTAACTAATATTTTCTACTCCTGTTGAAACATCTGTATTTGTCATTTATTTTGGCAAGTGTACTGCTAGCTTAGTGCTCATTCCTTCTGGCTGTGGAATGAACAGAGACACATCTATTTCCCTTCCAGTCCTCACGTTGGCAGGGTAGCCTATGCTTCCACCCATTAAACTCAATAAAAAGAAACAAAACAAAAATCCAAAGACAGTCGTGTGTGAAAGTGCCACTACTCCTATTAGAACAAAATTGCATAGCAATTAAAATTAATCAAAAGAAAAATGTGGGAAAATTTCTCTCATTTACCAGATGCAGTCACAGAAGTCTCAAGATTTTAGCAAGTGTTTAATGGATTATGGATCAGGCCTAATTTATAACTAAATTTCCATAGCAAATCAATACTGCTGGTTAATGACACTGATCATTTACTCTTGTGATTTTAATACTAAAATTCATATTGTTAAAACACAGTGCAAAAATTAATCAACATATTGTATTGCATCACCAAATAATTCAAGCATACAGTTATTGTTGTACATGAGACAATAGCCATTAACATTTGATGGACAAGTCAGGGTATCAGAACAATAATTGAAAAAAACAGATGACCTACTTCTGTTTTCACATGATTTAGGCCGTCATATAAAGTTGTAGTATAGTAAAACTGAGTTTGCTTTAATGTGAGACTAAAATTAAACATCACTGAAATCAAGCCTCAGGGTTTTCTTTATCAGTATACACTGACAATAGAATAGGTAAAGTACTCATGCTTACAAAAAATTTAACATCTTTAGACACACTCGCAGAGGCTTATTTCTGCAAAACAGTCTTCTAAAGCACAGGACCCTTGACCATGTTGCATGGGGCAGCTTATTTGCCACCTATATTTGGTTTTTAATTCCTCTTTCTTTGCTTGCACATAACTATTAATAAGCAAACAAATTATTTACCTGGAAATGCTGCTTTTGAACACTCTCACCACAGACTATGCCTTTATTAGCAAACTGGCTTCTATTTAGGACTTATTTCTCCAATTTTGCAATTTAAAACTAACTTCTTTCTTCTAACAACGTAATCCTGAGCAGGACTTTCAAGCACTGCAGAGCTAATAAACCACATGCAACCGCACACACAAACCCACAGAACAGCACTACGGGGCTCAGTGTGTGATGGCACAGTTTTACAAAAAATCTTTCCTAACAGGACAGTTCCCATTCTGTTAGGACAATCCCATCAGAACTTTCAGTCCCACCATCTTTTCAAGTTTTTTAGTTTCATCTTTTTAATATTGTTCCTATTTGGTCTTAGTGGGTTTTTCAAACTACTGGCTAAGATTGTGCTTTCACAAAATTTTGAACTCTTGAAAAAAGTACATCTCTCATGAGAACTGAACAGAAATGTTAAGGAAGTATTTCTCTAGTTAGTTGCACAGAAACATCCTAAACAATTTCACAGCCTGTATTCCCACCAATCAAAACTGCTTAACATACAGCTTTTTTTTTTTTTTTTTT
>VYXC01007187.1:137745-196378 GCA_013397175.1 Platysteira castanea
TTTTTTTTTAATTGGCTGCCACTGCTTTTGTTCATTCCTGATGCTCTGTGCAAGGAGAATGAGCCCACTTCCCTTTCCTATCTGGCTAACTTCGACAGAAGTTATTTTGTGAGCACTTGTAAACGAAGGATGCCAGACTGAGTCTTTTCTGTACTGCAATGAATACCTTGCTGCTACTACTAATGTAGAGCTATGTGCTTAAGTTTCCGTGTCATCCTTCATGTATTGTAGCAAACATACACTTGCAAAGAGCTGAACCTGCCCTATATCATCACTTATGACTCAATTTGCAACTTTGTCCTGCAAACTCAGGAGAAGACGCAAATTAATTTCACTGAGATTCTGTTGCCCTTTCCCAAGCCTGGGTGTGACAAACCCATCTACAACCTACTTTATCACACACCAGACAATGGGTAGAACACCACGGTTCAGCAATAAACATTTCACACTAATAGTATTAAAGTGACTAACTGGTTATTGCCCTGTTGTTCTTTAGACAAAGAACTCCCTCTTTCTCTACTCTTCCCTCAATGCAGACAAAATCTTTTCTTTGTGCCCAACACAGGAAAAAGAGGGATGAGAGGACGTTCTTCCCTGTCCACACTCTACTCCCTTCCAAAACCAGTGGTTTATTTAGGGCCCAAGCCTGCTACGGCCCACGAGATTCACTACTATCTTCAACCTGACACCCAGCAGGACTTTCCACTTGTGATCATAGCCCTCTGTGTGCATCAAAACTGACAGACAGAAAAAGTATAAAACCAAGATTAACACTACTTTTCTTCAGATATGCTGAGCATGGACACCTTCCGTACTTCAGCGACATGAGAGACAATGGGCATTCTGAACTACAGTGTTCTGGCACAGACATCCTTGGGAAAAGAGAGAAGGGAGGGAGGAATATTTTAAAGAAAGGAGTTCAGGCTCATGTACTAATATTTGTAAAATGAAGAATAAGGGAAAATTATGGTTGAATTGAGACAGATCGCTTATAGACTGTGTGCCAAACCACTGTGCACCAAGATAACACTTTTTTTCACAAAAGCACTTGGACAACTCTCCTGCACAGGTCCTGGCTCATTTGGAGATCTTGTCCCAGCATGACCTCAAAAAGGTTCCCAGTGTCTGGCCAAGACTGAGAACAAGAATGAGAGAAGCATTAACTTAAGACTGTATTCAACAAAAGGCCTTTGTGGCCTGTTATCTGTGGGCTCATGATGATGCATTGGTTCAAACGAACTGAAGCAGAACTGCCTTACAGTTGTAAGAAAAACCAATGATTACCAGCCATTGTGACTAAAATCAGTATTTCAGAGAAAACAGATATTAATTCTACACATATTGTACTGATTTAAAGCAAATGCGCATGTGAACACTTGGCAGAAATAAAGGAAAAGAATAATCTGTTGATGGACAAACCACCAACTCCTGCTGTAAGAGGAAAAGGAAAAGAAGAGGAGAGAGAAAAGACATCTGGTAATGCAAGAACTTCAGGCTACTCTTTTCCCAAAATGTTTGCATAACTACAAACGTTAATACCTGCTATTTTTGTAGCAACACCAAATCCCAAAGTATTTTACAAATCAATAATATATTGAAAAAACAGAATAAGCATGGCGAAAAATCCAGCAGATAGATCATACTGATGTTGTGCAGTAGTACAGGATGGGAAGTAAGATGAATACTTTACATCATTAGAATTAGAATTTCAAGTAAGAGTCCTTCCTAGAGAAAGAAAAAACTTCAGATTGCACTGCCATAATACACCAAAACAATCAGGGCAGTTAAAGATGAGAATGAGAAGGTTTTAATATTTACAGGTTCCTATTTAGACAAAAAAAAAAAAAAAACAGACAAAAGAAAGTATCATCTCCACATTTATTCTGTGGGAAGTCTATCTGTTGTAATTTGAAGAGTGCAGCTTTAGATACACAGAAGTATTCAGGAATATGGAAATGGATAACTTTTAAATTACTTTATCAAAGTTCTACAAATCTTCGTTCAAAGAAGGCAAAGCAATCAGTATTAAGCAAATAAAGCTCACCTGCATCTATCTAAAGCATTTTATTAAACACAAAGCTGAGGGTGAGATATTGCAAATGGTTAACGCCTGGGGCTTTCATCTCCAGAGACCTGGGTTCAAAGCCTTGCTTAGGCACCAACGAAGCCCATTTACAGATTTCACAAGCCAAATTTGATAGCTGTTTCCCTGAAATACTGGCTCTATCTTTCCTTTTGTTTGCAAAATACTTAACTTCAGCACTAAGACCAATCTTTCCCCTACCTGTTTGATGTATTTTCATCTAACAACCACTTCACATTGGCATAATTGGCCACCCCTTTCACAGGAGGCCCAGGACAGAATAAGCAGGCTATAAGTCATGACTAATGTACACCTGCAACAGAAACTGGATGAACTGTGCAACTGGAGCCTTGCCTGCCATCTTCATCAATCTACTTGCTAATATGATTGTCATTATGTTCCTGCAGATCTTTGAGGGGGGTATTAATGTAAGGACTATTTATATAAAAATAGGTTGTGATTTCACACCCAAAAGCCATACTCAAAATATCCTAATAACTCAGTTTATCCAGAAAATAATGAGAATTTCTGGAAAACAAACCTTACGATTCCCTTCTCTGATTGTCTTATTATTGTTTCTCCAATGACAAAAACTGCCTTTGTTTTAGGAAAGGAAACAAATTATTTCTCTTTCCTAGAGACATCTTTGTTCTCCAAAATTTTCTCATCATCACCTTTTCTAGAGTGGGGATAAATCTTCATTTTACCCCTTAGACAATAACAGAGAACCACAAAGGAGAACTGTATTAATCCCTGAATGACTGTAAAGCTGGTTGATTTACTAGAACTACGCACTGCAAAAATACTACTGTTGTGTTTTTCTGCTGTTTTATCCAAGTTCTGGCACTTTGATACTCAATTCTGTTTCTTAAAATACCAGACTTAACTCAGTTTTACACTTCTATTCTGCTCCATCTAGTGGATTATTGATTTTTGCAATGAATGCTGCAACAAGAGTATTCTAATATACCATGCTGGGTTAGCTGTTAGGACAAGGGACCATGTTCAAATGATTATTTTTTTGGCTTTAGATGAAACAAATTAAGTCACATTCCTGGGTACCTGGATAAGACTATAGGATTCTGGCAGCGTGTTCATGCAACATAAATGGGAAAATGGTGTCATTTAATTATATCACTGAAATGAGACTAAGTAAGGGACAGGCTTTGATTATAACGGACAGGTGGCAAAATTTCTCCTGGTGCTTGCACAATTTACTAGGTCAATCCTGGGGAAAAAGAATATTCCATGCCTGTGTTGTTTTGCTAAAACATCAATATCCTCCAGGCTTCATAGCCTAGATTTCAGAGTTTTCTTCCTGCACTTGGTGATAGGCAAAATGAAGTTACACACTTGATAGGCTGCTTTGTTTGCATGACATGAATAGTTTTATTCCACCAATGTCTCTTCAGTACACTTACATTTGGGGTGGATTTTTTTCAGTGCAGTGCTGTTAGTAACACCCTCTTTAAAGACTGCTGTTCAGGTCTTCTGCTAACTTTTCAGAGGGGTGTTTTAGGTAATGAGAGTTTGATTGATGAGAAGAAAAATTAGGTAATTATTCTACCCTTATGTGTAGCTCTTTTTAGATCAATGCAGCTTTTAATGGTAAGAATATATGTTTTCTTTTCAAAAGCAAATACGAAAATACTTAGCCACCCAAAATCCCTGCATCAATGAATCAACAATATTTGTTCATACATGGAATCACTGGAACCAGTGATTCAAAGATAATGCTATTTACATGTCTGGTAGGTGAGGTGTAGGATGTGTGCTCTCTGAAGCAATTTACAGCAGAAGAAGGAAACATTAATTTACTCTCCCAAATCACACAAAGTTACTACATTATGCTTGGTTTCTATCAGGAATCTAGCTGAGAAAGCATTAAAAAAGGGTCTATAACCATAAAACCCGGAAGTTAATTGAAATATTAAGCCCAAAGTGTTCCAAATAATTGGGGTTTCTTTTGACTACTTATTGTTTCTAGTTTTCTTCTCTTTCTTCTAAGATGATAGGCAGCTCCAGTAGTCAGCTATAGCTGGATGAGATAAGACTAACTCCAGACTGATTTGCTTTTCAGGACTTTATTGCAATAGTATGCAGCCATATAGCACTTTCTATCAAAAAACGTGGAAGTGTTCCATAAATATTAATTCAATAAGCCTGACAACATGCAGGTGAGCTCCATATTATTGTAACCATTATATTTTTGCTGGAGGCACACTAAGTAGAAGTGTCTTGTTCTGGAATAGAAATTAAGTCTTGATTCCAATTGTCTGATTCAATCACTAGAGTTACTCACTCCATGAAAACCCATCTGCCCCCAGATCAACAGCAACTTTGTCACTGACTTCAGTGGAGCCATGATTTCATGAAGAGAAAATTCTTCCTTGGTAATTTGCAACTAAACACTACTTTTTAGGTTCAACATCCTGCATTAGTTAATGTACCTTCAGGACGTTTCCTCCTAGAAACAGATGACTGACTTCAACAGAGAAGCATTAATATTTTAAAGATTTTAAGTATGCACACAATTGACCTGATCTATTATAATAGCTCAGGCAATATGACAATATACTCCTTTGCTCTGTGCTGCTGTAATTCATGAGAGTCAGGGTTCTGACTTTGCAAATAGAATTGCAGACTTAATTTTCAGAAGTGACTTCCATTTTTACATTCACAATTTTGCAATCACCGTAGTTGTGAGAACAGAGATATGCATTAAGGTAATTGATTGTGCTTTGAAATCAAGTAATCAAATGAGCATCAATTAAGGCTGCAAATGTTTGAAGCCACGGAACTACAAAGTGAAATTAATTTTTCCTTGTAAGCTTCCAGCAAAATACTCTAAGCAAAACTCTGTCTTCTTTCTGGATCACACCAAATATTTAGTGAACATATTAAAGATTCATATTGGGTGATAAATGAATTCAATAACAGAGGGGTCTACACGTGGGCTTCTTCTATTTCAGTATCTCACTTTATACTTAACCAACTCCCACAAAAGGGTATGTACCTCCTATGTACCACAGTGCCTAGCTTCTCCATCTAACCCACCAAATGGAGCTGGATCCTGAAGAGAGATCCAGGCTTCCGGTATGAACCATGGGGAAAGGCAGGCTCTCAGGGCAAAATATAAATGAGCCAACATACACATACTGCTGCCACCTACATCTAGTTTTTGTGTACAATTCATAACTAACTTTCAGACCTGTGGGATTCCTGGAAATGCCTCGCTCCTTTCAGGACTCTCAGCCTCCTGTTCCTGTTTCTGCAGGAAGGTAGGTCAACATGTCTTTTCTCCAGGATACTTGGATTTCTCAGAAAATATAACATCAGTTCCCTCCAGTTTAAAGCCCTTACACAGATTTAACACCCTACTCTGTATGAGGAATGAAAAGACATTTCAGCTCCCGGGAAAAAGCTCTCTTTAACTGTTATGGCGAGGGTGTGGAAAAAATAAAGCAATGATCCTGCATGCAGAAACAGCACCTCTCCCTTTCCACAAGCTGGCTGTTGCTGAGGCACAGCAGTGGGATCACCAGGATGGTACAGGAGAAAGCGACTGCAGACACTGTGTGTGGTGTCCATGTGCTGAGGTGTGGCAGGGTGTTCTGAGAATGCCTGCCAGATCAGGCTCTCAGGGGACACTGAGGAACATCCTCGCTTCCAGAGCTAAGCAGAAGATACCTTGTGAGCTGTTCAGACCTGTCAAAACAGACACTCCTGCATTCGCACAGAAGTACGATGCTGTAGATGGCTACAGAAATTTTAAGGGCACTCTAGAAATGACAGCAGCATGAACTCCAATACCTGGGAAACTCCACTAATAAAAGATATCCCAGGACCACCACTTCAGATTAAAGTAGATAAATTCCACCAATTTTTTCACTTCACATAAATGAAGAACATTGGTTGAAACATTTCAGCTTGGATTATCACTATATATGCAAAATTCCCTGAATCTCCGGTCATCGTTTAACATCCCAGATTAATATAAAAACAAAATAAAAAACCCCAACCTCACTATTTTTGAGGTCCATGAGAAGGCAAAACAACTTTTCAAGACTGTTTGACTACTCAACCTGAATCTGCAAATACCTACTACTGCAGATAAGGTTTGGTGCTTTACTAATTCCAGTGAAACTACCAGGAAAATCCCATCCCATAATAAGTGTTGGCAGCACTGCATCCTGAAATTGTAAACTCCCGAGGCACAAACCTGTCTATAAAACTCTTGGACATCTAAGATTCTATAAAAATAATAATGTGTTCAGCTTTATGCAATTTTCAGCTAAAATCAGTCAATCCCTCTTTCTCTGCCCTCCCTCCTCCACACAGTTACCACAGAAATTTTGTTCTGTTAGGGTAATATATATTTTTAATGCAAAATTTCAACAGGAACCATTTTTTATGGTCTACTAATAAACCCTTGAAAACAGGGATTTATAATGGAAACAGTGACGGACCCTTAACTACAGTGTATGCAACCATAATAAAAAGAATTAATGTAGTCAATTTGTACTACTGTTCTCAGAACAAAAAAAACCTCTATTTCAACTGCAATCCTTTCAACAGCTGATTGGCAAGCCTGTCCATTTCTAGTCTGCAGTGTTGTCAGTTGTCTTCAACATGATAATGAGCCTGTCACCATATTCAAATAGCCCTGTGACAGCATGTTTTGTGAGCATGACGTCCACTGCAAAGGGTCTGTCAAAAACCACCTTTCAGAAAATGAAAAGAGAATGCTTTTCTGATGATAAATCTAATTTCTTCATAGCTAAAAGAGTGAGATTTTTCATCTGATTTTGTCAGTGTTGTGTTGCATTTGTGTCTTCAGATAATCCTGCGTTCTGATGCATAAAATTTTAAAGTTATCTGTAAAGACAAAGTGAGAAATAATAATCTTTTTTGAGTTCACTGGAGGCTTTGCATAAAACTGCAGTACTGCTGGCTTTCCATCAAATTAAAACTGGAGGGGGGAGGGAATGACATGGAAGGGTAGCTTGCAACCAGAAGCAAATAAGGCTCACAGTACAGATCTCAAAGTCTACACAGGCTAGGGTCTCCACTCTTCCCCAAACAGCCTATTAAAAACCTCCTTTGCTCTGTGTGGTCCTAGTTAAGTATGACCAGGTTGCATGAAATTCCCTGGCTTTCAGACCAAGGCGGCAGAACATAGACACAGGCAGAGCTTCCAAGTACAGCTGCAGTTCAGGAGTGTGTGTTCCATACACTATGTACTCCACGTTCAGCTGCCACTCGTGCTACTTGTCAGCTGGGAAAATTTTCACCAAGAGAAAAATTTGAATATTTTGGCAACACAGATTCTTCTCCACGCGTCTAAGCATCTTCTATTAGGAAATACACAGGTGCACTGAAATAGAGCACTTTATTTTCCCAGTTGACAAAAGTTGCCCTTAATTTGACCTCACCTTTTAGGATTCTTTTCACCAGTAGCTGATTGAGGAGTTCACATGTAAAGGGAAGTGTTAAAAAGAGAAATGTAAAACCCCAAATGAACAAGCAATAAACCTTTCTCTCTTTCAGTCACTGAGTGAGAAAGGGGTGGACACGGCTGGACTTTGAAGTCCCAGGCTGAATGACACATTAACCTCGGAGCAGAAGTTCCAATCCTAGCTGCGCCTCTTACACCACATGTGACTTTTACTAAGCAACTCTTGTTCTCTTTGTCTGAGGTTTAATATTGTAAAACAGGGATATTACTGCCTACATGTCACAGACGTTCCCTAAAACATAAAATAAATATTCTCTGAAAAAATTGTTGACAAGCTCATGACACATTCACTGCAGAAAAATGTTGCACAAGCCCAAGGTGTTTCAAAAATATTAAACAAGTTTGTTTCCTTATATATGTGTGAAAAACAGCAAACTTGTAGCATTAGGATACTAAACATGGACTTCCCCTGATATCTACTGAATGCATTTTTCAGGCCAGTAAGAACGTAAGGTCGACAATCACATAAGGCAACAGTCTAAAGGCTGTACCCGCAAGAATCTGATGGGATTTATTTGAGGTTAGGGGCGGACAGACACTACAGGTGTGAAGGCACAAATTCTCTTCACCACCATCATAATTTGCCTTTGAAAGGACTTCTCTGCTTTTGTCTCCCAACCTCCATTTTTTCCCCTCTGTTTACACAGATGAATAAATACTAATATTTATTCTGTCTACAATTCATGATGAAAATTATGAGTGAATAAGTAATTTAATTCAGGTCTACCAAGCTGAAATAAGACAATTTTACTGAAAGTTGATTTTTTTTGTTTGTTAATACAAGGAGATCTTAATATAGAAGATCTGTATTTTAAATTTGTAGTATACAACAAGGTATGCCACCCTTGATCATGTAATTCAATACATCTCTAACTGAATAAAATGCAAAGGTGGGATTTTTAGACATGTAAGTGAAGGCAACTAGGCACTATCCAGCTTTAAACAGCACAAATGGACAATCAACATTAAACATGACTGATTTTTAAATTCTTCATCACTCAGCTGGAAGGAAGTATTACAAGGCCAAAAAGCAGAGCTATGGACAGCTGGCTTTGTGCAGTACCAGTTCTCTGCCTCAATTTTCAAGCCATTCATTTCTTTGGGGGGGGTGGAAAAAAAGGAAGGGGAAAAAAGCCAAAAAAAAAAAAAATCTAACTAGGCCATACAAACATACAAAGAAAGCTTGGGTCTCTAGGACTTCCATTGTCTCAGGGAGTCGTCACCACCCTGAACCCTCATTAAAGCCGAAGAGATGCGGGAGCGGCATTAAAATGAATGCAAACCATTTGCCGCAATCTTCTGCTCACACCATCTCCAAATGAAGGCAGGCATTGCATAATCCAGGCAGCTCGAGCTCCTGACAGGTGGATGATTTATGCTCATAGTCGGAAGAATCGGAGAGCCTGCAGAGGACACAGCGTGAGCAAGGTGGTGGCGAGACAGATGCTCTCAGTGGGCTTGCAGAGGCTGGCAGGCTCCAGCTAGCTCAGGTGCAACTTGAACACTTTAGTACTGAACTCATATTGCCTAGATTCCAGCACAGCAAGATACCATTTACAATATTATGTACAGTAGATATACTATCAAACCTATCCGTGTGCTGTTTATCTATTTGTGTGTACACACACACGCGCACACACAAAATACATACATTTTTTCTATTTGCAGTTCAACTTACTGTGCTCACGTACACTTTGCATGTGCACATTCTCCATTGCAAAAGAAAGGGCAGATTAGGACAAATTCTGCATTGTTACAGCCACGTAGCATAAGTGAAACCACCAGAGTTGAACAGATGTAAGTGGGGGAAGAATTTGGCTCTAGCTTTCAGAGAACAGGGATGGATCTGGGATACTGAAAATCCTTTCAGTTTTAAGAGTGTTTGAAAGCTAGAAAAGAAAATGACCAGAGGAAAAATCAAAACACCCACAGGTCCAAACATATTGGGATATTCTCATCACTTATGGTATCTATCTGTAAAGCACAGAAAATGCCACAATCACACTGTTCTCCAGAAAAGCCCAATATTAGTAAAATATAAATGACCCTCATGTCATTTACTTCAATCTTTTGATGACATTATTTCTACTGCCTTATTCAGGGGTATTTAAAAATCCCATCCAAAATTGCAACATTATTTCCAACCATGTAATTCAGCTTCCTTTTCCAAAAGGAAGTAGAAATGGGGGTTTGAATTTTCACTTCTGTTCTGTAAGCAAGAAAGTGGTCTATTAAAATAATAAATAAATGAAATTACACACATGCTAACAAGATCTTATACATGTTTGTGTCACACATCTATATGCTCATTTTTTCTTTAATAGAAAAGGCAAAGCCAGGACTAAATTATCCTGCCTTAAGCATATGAACAAAATAAACAATTCACCTGTCTCATATCAGACCCACCACATTCTCCAATGAAACCTGTCACTTAATTAAGTATGTAATTTTCAGGGGCAACCGAGGAGTTAAAGCATTCAAATGTGCACACTGCGGGTGATCTGGGTTGAATCTGGGACTTTGCTGACTCTCAGCTCCTTTCCACTTTAACAGATGGGGTCAGAGGTGAAACTGCAGACGAGAATTAAAGACACATACATCCCTTTAATCAGATAACACATTCAAAGACTTGCAAATTCCCAAGAAGCCACTTTACAGGCACGTGTCATGGGCTATTCCACAACGGGGGAGGGAACGGTGAAGAGGAGGGAAAGAGTACTTATTTCACCTAACCAGCACTAAAAAAGGTAGAAAATTAGAGAAAACAAATGGGAACAAAATGGGATAGACTGCTAACATTCCGAATGCTTTCTCACTGCATGCACCTCCCTAGAGAGGAACACCAGTGTTGGAGGCCTTAACACTCTGCATTCAAATGTTTTTCCTAATTTCATTAATCAGCTGTGTTTAAGAATATTCCATAACAAGTATTTTAACTGGAGATGAGCTGAAACATCTTGCCAGGATGGATATCTCCAGCAATACCAGGATGCCCAGAAGGAAATGCAGTCATTCAGTCTGACTAGTCCTCATGAAAGAGTGAGTCAGCTAACAAGAACCTCAAGAAATTAATGATTCTCTCTCCCACCTGGCCAGAAAAAACACTGCCTGGAGGATATGTGCTCGCAGCAACTATTTTCTCATCAGCATTCTTCTGAAACAATCGTGGTTTGGAAGAGGAAAATGAATAGAAAGTTACAAAAATGAGAGAAGATAAAAAGAGAAAAGAGAAGAATCTTATGTCATCTTAGCTACTCTGTGGCTTTGTTCTCCAATTACTGCATCCCTCTGCATCTCACACAGGATCAAGCAATGGGGCATGTGGCACACCCCAGCAGATGGGAGACCAGCAAAGACTACGGCTGTGCACACCAGACTCAAGAGGTGTTCCAGCTTCTTTTTGTCCAAAATCCAGTCAGAGACTTGCATTTTGGGTGCTGTTCTTCAGGGCTGTTGAGAAGGAAGAGCCTATTCAGTCCCTTATTATCTCAGCCCAGTTCTTCACCTGAGTTGTAACTTCACAGAACCTTTTCTAATACATCTTTGAGCAAGAATTCACAAAAAGCAATACATTTAAACTGGTATTATAAAAGGGATCACTACTTTTTAAAGGAAATGTTCATTTTCCTTTATTTTGATATTTAGTAGTCTATTCTGTCTTCAAACTGGAAACTTAAAGAGCTTTCATTAAAAGTCTGACAGGGAAACCAGCAAGTGGCTTGTGACCTGAAAAATCAGTTCAGAGCAAGACCTCTCAACACTTCAATAGTAACAGGCATGTACTCTCAATCTGGATCCAAAGTGTATTTATGCCATCTCTTAAGTCATCTTACTGTAACTGATACTGCTTCATATCCAGAAATGGCATAGGTCTGGTGACTTGAAACAAGTTCCTCTTCCCAAATATTAACCACTGGAATGTGACCATCTAATGAAATGTAAGGTGCCCGTTTCTAAAGCTTTGACTGAACTACAGAAAATACGAAAATGAGAGAGAGCTTAGGAACTGCAGACCCTGGAGACCATTGTAAACACTATCTGGCAGACCATCAAGAAAAGCAACATGTGGCTGTACAAGTGCTGAACAAATGATATAAGACTGATCTATTGATTGATTCAGATCAGAACAGAAGACATGCCTCGTCTTCAGTCAGCCACCCACAGGACTGAAAGGGAGTATTAGAGACATAGGGCATTGGTGAATTTTTACATTGCTGACTGAAAATGACAAGAACAGCACTGTATGGACTAATGCTTGGCTGAAGAGGGAAAGAAAAGGAGACAAAAGATGAGGATGATGGTCTTGTACTACTTGTTTTTTCCTAGGGTCTGTATGTGCTCAGTATGCAGCAAGTTACCAACGTTCTCTCTTGCTAGTCAAGCAGTTTTGCTGATAAACGTTTGCAGCACACCAACAATTCTGCCACTAAGGGCACAGACTGGAGTTAAGCTGATTAAAGGACAATATCACGCAGACTTTCTTTTAGAAAGTATTTCAATTTTTCTAAATTAAGTATTTTAATCATCAACTGTTTTAATATGGACTGCAGTAAGACCCCATGCAAGCAAGCTGTATGGAGTGTTGATTTTGGATCTGCTACACTAAAACTGTAAATCAAATTGACTTCTCATCTTACACCTGATGATCCTGAGACCTAAACCAGTTGCTTAAGAGAAAAACAGATACACATATTAGCTTTGCTGGAATAATAAACAGAAAAAAGGAAAATATTGATATTATTCAGTAAGTGTATATATTTAACATAGCTGTGTTTGACTTTCTCCAGAATCATTAATCTAATAAAAGCCTACTGAGGCTTAAAATAAAGCTGTGTTTTTCATTTATAAAGACTAATAGCTATATTAAATGCCTATTGTGAGCACAACAGACTCCCCTCATAGTTTCCCTTTTCTGTCATATAAATACCCTAAGAAAAGAAAAAGAAAGAAAAGAAAAAAAAGACTGGTTAGATGAGATCTATTACTAGAATAGCTAGTAAGCATGGCAAAAGCTGACAAAAGAACAATTCATTGCAGAGGATCATGTTAATTTCAGATTTCAGGCTGCTGACTTTCAACCACAAAAGCCACATTACAAACTCCAAATGAAATAATATTCCAACTTCATATTCCAGTGACTCAGTGAGTAGAACCAGCAAAGGCTCACCACTTGCAGAAACACCTCAGCTTATAAAAGGGCAATGACTGGTCAGAGAGAAAGCTGTGGCTTAGTTACATTAATGTCTCAAAGCACATGTTGATTCTAACTTTTTTTTTGTAAGACAGAAGAGATTTAGAAGTGTGAAATATTTGAGGGATAGCACTATATGAAGTCAGAGGTAACAACTGCAGGTAGAAATTTTCTTGCTTTTCAACACATTCATTGCTTTGACTGAGTGAAGAGGGCAGGAGAGTTCCTCAATCTCCAAGCTTTTTGGTGCCAATCCATCGCAACCAGTCTGCCTGTACACCTGCCACACGGATTCTAATTACCAGCACCTGCATCATTTCACAGCCCTTCACCCCAAATAATCCTACCATACATTCTGTTGTTTCTACAAAGATTTTACACAGCAAGAGGCTTAGTGAGGAGATGTGAGTGCTGCCCAAGCAAGGGCTGAATAAAATACAGAAAGCCTGGCTCCAGAGGGGCACTTCAGAGATATGGATCTGCATTACCCTTAAATGCACCTCTACCAGAGATGCTACATACCTATTCCACCCAAGCAGGGGGTGTACAAGTATCTGCACAACAGAAACAGAGAAAAGTGAAGAACACAAATTACATTAATGTTACTCTTTACAAAATGACCCCTATTTAATATAGGGCAGGACCCACACACAAGAATTCAAGTGCTTTGCAATAAATGGCAGTGCCACATTGATGTATGTGTTTATGGGTGGCAGAGACCAAGAATGAAAGGCAGCTATTTGTCTGTGAGATCATGGAAAAAGTTATATTGCTTATATTGCTGTCACTATACTTCCAGTGCATAAGCAAATGTTCATAGGGGCTGAATCCAACAAACATCTTTTTCAAAAAATGGACTATTTTCTAGTAAAATATGGAAAATACTACTTCCTTATTTTAGGATCAAAAGAAGAAATATGACAAATGAGGATGTGCAGTTAACCACCTCAGATTATGATGAGAAAATATTAGTACAAAGTGATTAATTTTTAATAGTATTCCAATTTAAGTAGACTCATGAATCTGCAGAACCTACTCCTTCCAATTCTGAGCAAGTAATATGTAAGGTATGTGCACTATGAAAATTACTGTAAAATTTAATCCTATTCAAAATCTTTCAAACTCATTATTTTCAATAACAAAAGTACAAAGTAACCTTTAGGTTGAAAGCATTCTTTGCTTGTCTGACCCTGCAAACAACTGCTGCCAGTGGAATTCTCAGCAGCGACGGTTGTGTGAGCAGACTCAAACCTAACATCTAATCTCAAGGAAGCTGCTGGTGAGTGAGCCAGCAAACAGCTCCGACCTCAGATTTGCAAATGCTAACACAAAAAACCTCCCCATTTACAGATCTGTGTAAAGGCAAGAAATGTAAATAGTTCTCAAACTCAGACTTATAAACAATACTGCTTTCTCCACATTCACTTTGTACCTCCTCTTTTACGAAAGTGGAGCATTTGTATAAAGGGACAACTGTAAAACAAAATTGTATCTAGAAGGAGAGAAATTTTGTTTAAAGACCAAGTCCAGTGAATTGCTGGGATGTCTCCGTTTTATTCCCCAAAATACTGAGACATAACACAAACCAGAGTGGCACAATGCTGCAACACAAGCACCACGAAAACTTCTCAGGAGGCTGACACTTGGTGGGAGCTGTAGGTGCTTTTGTGTGATTTCTAAACTCAGGAAGAATATCCACATCTCCAGTATTTCCTTTTTCTGGGGTATTTTTCTAGTGGATGAATAGAAAAGCTAGTTGCTTGAGCTCACTATAAACACTAACCTGCAGTTGAATAGTTTGTCCTTCCTCATCAGTTACAGAGAGTGGATAGTCATGAGTCGCGTTTTAGGGCAGACAAATTGGGCTGTCAGTTCTAATGTGTGGACTGGGCTATCAGGTCACATTTTGGTTAGGAGCAAAGAAGCCTACTTATGAACACCAACAACACTTAGAGATTAGCTTCTATTGTTTCCAAGGAGATTTAACAGGTCCCAGTATATATTAAACCAAGCACATGTTGAAGGCAAGACAGAAAGGGAGTGCAAAGGGGAAGGGGGAAAGGAAAAGGAAAAAGGAAGAAATAAAAGTGAAGGAAAGAGAGAAATAAAAGGGAGGAAGAAAAGGGGGAATGGGTGAACAGGGAAGGAAGGGAAGAAAGGGGGAAAGGAAGGAATAGAAGAGGAAAAGAAACAGTTCAAAAAATATCACTACTAGAAACCAAACGCCTTCATAATATATTGAAACATAGAAGAGCGCTGATATTTGGAAGAGACATCAAGAGAAGAGAGACTATGTTATCTCCTGATGTTATAACACAGGAGGTTTGTTTAATATCCTGCATTAATGGAGGAGCTCCTTAAGTGTAATATTAGGATAGAGAGCATAAGAAATATCACTGAGGTCACTGCCGCTCTATTAACTGTCATCCTGTACAGAAATATTTTCTTTGAATACCATTAATGCTTTCTCCTTCCCTTTGTTCTAATTTCTGAAGGCAGCAGAAACTAAAACTTCGTCCACAGTAATTTCTGCTTTTGTCTTGGCAGAGTAATGGTATTAGACTTGTGAGAGAAATTTACCTTGGCAGTGTCTTATGCACAGGTCTTTTCAAAAGAGATGTTGTTAGAAGGAATCCTATTAAGAGGCTTTTTCACTACCCTCAAAACATAGGTGATAACACAATTTTAGTCATAAAGAAGATTGCTTAGTTTTATTTATTATTTTGAGAGAGAATCCATTAATCTGCTCCTCAGCATATCACGCATCTCTTTACGTAAGACTAAACTCAAGCTGCCTGTTCTCCTTGCTGTATTGGATTCATTTTCATAGACTGTCAAAGCCAGAAAGGATCAATATGATAATTTAATCCGATCTGCTGCTTAACACAAGCCAAAGATGTTCATACAGTAATCTTTCCAGAATAAACTCTGTAATTTATGCTTTAAAATACACATACCTCTTTTTAAAATGTATTCTTATATTTTAATTAATGAAATCTCTCAAAGTGTGAAGTAAAAATATTTTAGAGACCCCAAATTTTAGCATGTTAAGAAAAAGTGTAATTCATGCATAATTATCTTCTGGTTCATTAAATGACCACCTAAAATGTTCAAGCATTTTTTGACCTGTCAGTAATTGCTTGTATTCAGATGATAGCCGGAGGAAAACACTTAGAAGTCCAGAATTTCTTTACAAGGCAGATTGTAACTACTGCCTTACCGTTTCCCTAGGGTTGTTGAGGTCTCTTGGGAGTGCCTTTATGAATTCTCAAAAAACCCAAGCAAACTAATCAACAAGAAGTGTTAAGGGCTACTCATCGAGCAACATGTAAACTGCACTGCTGTGATGGGAAGGGTTACACATCAAGTCAGCACTGCCAGATGAAGAGCTCAGAGAGTTTCTGTTCATTTTTAGAGCCTAAATGACGGCTCATGTATGAGCAACTGTGAAGATTCAGAGACACAAAAAGGTATATTGCTGATTTCCCCACAGCACAGATCGCTAAACCTGCCAAATGAGCAGCAATCTAACACAGCTCCAAGAGCTTCCACTAATATTTGGTGAGGATCTGCCCTCTCATTTGTAATAGCAGGACTAATTAAGCTGGAATATTGTTACTCTGCCTATTCTAACTGGGTATAAAGTGACTGATGATAATTTGTAAAGGCCATCCATTCCAAAGGAAAAGACAAACATACTTACATGAAGCAACCCATGCCATTTTATTGTAGTATACCTTACTTTTCATATAAACTTAGATTTGTTTACATGTATCACCCACTTAGGAACTAGACTTTCTGAAATAACAAGCAACACTGTGTGTCAGCCACTGCACACAATCCATAACAAATTCTGAAAGAACCCAAATACCAGAAATGAGAGATACATGGGAGATGTTTTGGTGTCAACAGTCCTGGTAAAAATACAAAGTAATACTGCACAGAACTGTGAGAACTAAAACAGGATACAATATGGTCTGAAAAGCTGCATTAGTGCCACTCAACAGATTCCCCTCTGAACCGTAGTTTTTAACCTCCCTACAATACAGGGACAGGTAAAACTGAGGCTATGGCTTTGCCTCTATGGAGGAAACTAAAACACATGGAATAACCTCTCGAAAAAACAGTTATATAAATGCTGCATCTGAAACAAAAAGTAATTTCATTTTGGAATAATAACTCCATTGGAATTGTGTCACGTGGGAAGCTCTTCAGAACCAGACATCATAAACTTGGAATAGTATCATCTACCACAAACACATGCTAGTAAATAGTCCCACAAATATTATTAATAGTATATTAATAGGCATATAGTACTAATTGAAGACTAAAAGTTGAATTCCATTCAGATCACTTAGCAATAGAAAGATTAAAAAAAGTCAAATATCTACTCAAGATTTCCCATACCATCTTATGCAGTTTTACATCCAATTTCTCTTCTTAAGAGAAAAAAAAACAAACCCTTTTTCTCAGTCCAACTAGCTGTATAAAAAGGGAAATAGCCAAAAATACCCGATCTTGCACATGAACACAGAATTAATTCTACCACCTGAAGCAAACTAATCACTGGCTTCCAAAGAGTTTGAAAGGCCAAACTTAAAAAACAGATTATAAACCAACAGAACTGAAAACTACGGAATGTCTTAAAAGTGTTCATTTCTAAAACGGGAAAATTGTTGAACATGTCTCCCTGCACCCTTTTAGCAATTGCAATATTATTTCAAGAAATCCCAAGGGATACATTTGAAATGTTTCTCCCTAGACTATACAAGAATCTTTAATGTTATTTCATCTGTTCTCATGAATCTGAGATAAGTGCAGTCAAAGAAACTGTATTTTGGTAGAAGAATCAATTGTGATACTTAAAAATCTGATTTTTCGTAACACTGACACACAAAATTAAAAATAAAAAATGTAAATTTTCTTCTTTGAGTGAAATGTATTCTGTTTTGCTGCTAATAACCATTACCTAGAAAGGTAAATAAAAACAAGACACACCCTCTCATTTGTCCTGTGTCTAAAAGCTCATCAGCCTCTGCTGAATGCTCTAAACCCATCCATAGATCCAGACATGTTTTCAAGTAACAGTCCTTGCGCTAAACTAAAATGACGAGTTCCTCTGGATCAGCCTGTACAAACTTTCTTGTGATACTCAACAGGAGATGCAGCCAGGAGCCAGGACCTCAATCCCACTCCAGCCCAGCCCAGCATTCCTTTACCATTCCTTCTCTGGCTCCTGGCCCACATCTCAGAAATTATTAAGAATCTTGATCTAGGTGCTGCTGGTTAAGCTCCACCAACATCCACGAGAATACATACAGAAAATCCCTACTCCATCTTTTATTCCATGTGACCAGAAATCCAATTCCCTCCCAGGATTTGCCCCCAAAACACAGCCCCACAACCCTAACACCAGGTCTTCCACAGAAACACCGGATGCTTGCTGAAAAAGACCATTATCTTGTCACATAAATGATTCAACACGCAGATGCCATGAAGGAAGCCACTCTATACATTTGCTCTAAGTGGTTTTTAGACCTTGCCCTAGAAGCCAAGCTAAAACTCAGAATCTTTTTCCAGGCACTGTGATTTCTATCATGAAATTTATATGACAATTCACAAAATGACAATGTAATAAATTCCTTTCAAATGCAAAGGGAAGCACAAGGTCTGAGAGTTGTTTCACTTTGGATTACACTTAAAAACCGCTTGTTAAGAAAAATTTCTACAAGAAAACTCCCCACAAACAAGGTAAGATTTCTGGAGAAGATGCACCCTGGCAGATGTGCTGTTCTTGTAAGGAATGTGATGCTCCTCTCAAAGCTGCTTAAACTTGATTTTATTTCAGGTCTGCAACTAAATTTTTTTTGTAAATAGATTTAGGCTGTCAATTTCCAGGCATGCTGTGCCATCAGCATGTAGAGACTGCTGTGACAAACGTGGAGGCTGCAGCAGCAAATTTTATTATAAACTGGTAATTGAATTGAACAGGTTTACATTTGAATAGATTTACTGCAGCATGATCTCTGACATTCTGCATGGAACTGAAATCCTTGTCTGTACATAAAGAAACACTTGAGATACAGCAAGAATAATTTCAGCTTATTTTAAGTCCATGCTAATCAATAAATTTATACCACTTTACACATGAAAGAAGTCAGTATATTATCTTTCTGTACATAAAGGATGTGGTCCAAGTCAAAAAGTCATCTCCAGACTTTCCCATAGGTAAAAACAACAACATTCAGCTCCAAAACTACCTTCCAAAAAGAAAAAGGAAAATCTTCACTGCAAGTACAATCCTACAAATGTACTGTGAATCAGTATGGTTTAAAAAGTGGCCACTAAAGGGGGAAAGAAAATAAAATGCCCTCATAGGTTCTTGTAGGTTGTTATATTAGGTAGTAGATAAACAATACTGCCTTTTCAAAGTAATTGGTTATTTTCCCACTATAGAACATTCAGAAGAAGGCATGTACATTTAGAGTAGAAAACTTATGCAATTCTTATTAAGAAAACTTGTGGGATTGATTTGAATCCATGGACAATGAACATTCAAACAAGAAAACGTACATTTGTATTGTCTAACTAAATTATCTCAGTTAACAAAATTGTTTGCAGAAACATAGTAAATCTCAACACAAATTTGCTGAGATAACTACTCATTTGTAGAAGAGACTTAACTTCCTCTTGCAGTCACAGAAGCTGTACACAGCCTAGGTTTTAAAAAATATATATGTTAATGGTTGCACAATAGTGTCCTCAAAATTTAGAGGAAAAGGCTTAAATCAATTCACCTGCATGTGCTCTTGGTAGCATTGTTTCATTTTCAAAGAAGTTGCTTAATGTATCTGTCTATTAGGTTACTAGTGATACAGGGTCTTAACTTAGTAAAAAAAGATGCTAAGAAGCACAGTCCCTTTCAAAAGATGCCATACCCAGTCATCCCTTTCTTTCTACAGTTTATCTAAGCATCCTAATTTCACTTTCAAGTAACTGCTCCTAGTGGTCAGTCACATGAGGAGTTTGGCAAGTAAGAACTCTCCCATCACCACCGAAGGGAGGGTCAAATCCTGCCGTTCTTACTGAGGCAAAATCTCCATCGAATCTGACAGGAGTTTTGCTCAAGTAAGACTAAGGACAGCAGGATTTGGCTCACAGGATCATAGCATCTGCCAAAGCAGTTGCACAGAACAAGGTTTATTCTTAGTAAGTATAATCCAATAAGAATATGTCTGTAGGTGCGTGATAGGCCTAATTTGCCCATCTCTCCACTGGTCTATGTTGTTTCTTGGATTTTACCCTGGTAGCTGTATACCTTAACCTGTTTTACATTACCATCAAACCATTTGCAAAAATCAGCCAGCTATTAAAGCTGAGTTTTCAAGAACTGACAAAGCAAAATTGCATAGGACTGTTTTAAAGTGGTTTCTTAAGACAAAGTACTCTCTACTGGATACAATACTTAGAGAACAAACATTACATTGATTTTATTAAAAATGTTTATCTAGTCCAGAAGTCCATGGCATCTTTCTTGGTGGTGACAGTGCTCCACAATAATTATGCACATAATACACACACTTAGAAGTGTATTCTTGCATATACATTAACAGCAATACAAGTGCATAGCAGGCAAGCAAGATTTAAGGAACCACCTCTCTGTGTAACACAGATGAAGCAGGTTCCAGGTAAGACAGCACCATTTCTTGAGAACATTTTCTTATGTTCAATATCTTCAAAATGTAACTGATGAATTAAAACATTCGCTATATACTTACAGTGAGCAGCAGGGGTTCTCTGACGTTTTTAGAAAAAAAAAAAGGGGGGGGGTGGATTCTCCTCTTCTGCATGCCACAATTTGCTCCAGAGTAGTTACAGTAACTTCAGTACACACACTCAATATTTATACTTGTTTAATTTAGAAGTAACCCCTTCATTTGTACTGATGGAATGAAGACTGAATAAAAGCAGGGAAAGGAAGGCACAGTGTGTGTTTTGGTTTCCTGCCAGAACTGGGACAGAGTAACAGTGGATAAGGAATGGAGGAAGGAAGTCTTTTAGAATTCTGATGGTTATTCTATCAGTTACTTACTGAAGGAGATTGAATGCTGAGGTACACTCTGCTGTACTACACAAGATGATGAACTCTATGTGGATAAAGCATGATTAGAAGCTTCGAAGATGTCAGAAAGAGCAAGTAAACAAGAAAATTGCCTTTGCAATAACTGATTAGAACACTCACCAGCCTCTCTTCTTTCCTGATTGCCCTACAGTTGTAGCAAGTGTTTGCAGAGAGATACATACTGAGGTGGTCAGTCTTACCTTCTTTCAGCATGCCAACTTTTAGACACTTCATGAAGCGGCAGGCTTGGCAGGACTTGCGTCTGCGCTTTGTGATTTCACATTCATTCGTTGCTGGGCAGCTGTACTCTATGTTACCTGCGATGCAACAGACAGGGGAAAGAAAGGGTGTTCAGAGTCACTGATTAACCAACACAACAGATTCACAAAAGTACTCATATAATTGCTGTTGTATTTCATTTTGGAATGCATCAGGAGTAAGCAGTGCTCCAGAAAAGAAATGCTTTTCAATAAAAATAAACAGCTGAGTTAAAAGATGATGGTTTTTTACTCTTTTAATCTAGACATCTATATGAAAGAAATATATACAAAACCACAATTAATGTGAGTCTGTGTCTCATTCCAAATATGGTCCCTAGCAAAATTCTTCATGTACGTTACTCCTGCTGGTAGAAGAAAAAAAATATGTCATTTATTTTCTGTACCAAGCCACATGCTCAGGCTCCTTCTCTGAGCATTCTTCATTTTCCTTTTTAGCCGATTTCATTAGTCTTTCTTTAAGTAGAATACAAAAGGAGGACTACTTTACTACACAATCAACTATAACAGTTACTACAGAGTTTCACTCTTCTTCTTCCACTACAGCAGGCACAGAGCATCAGGGAGGGCTCATTGGGACTGTTACCACCACATCTAGCATGTTCTACAGTTGCCAGGTCAGACCTCAACTCCAGGACATGTCTCCTTCCCTCTATACTTCAGACCAAGTTCATGTACTGAGAGGCATTGGGAATAGGATCATTCCTACCAAGCTGCCAGAATAACAAAAACTGAAAGAGATGCCTCAGCCTCTGCTTCTCCCAACTCCCCCACTTAAGGCCTACAACAAGCTACATCCTTAAATGTGAGTCCTCCTAGGCAAAGCAGTCTCTTTTTTTTTCTTTGTTACTGCTTAGGACGTATTATTTCTCCTCAAAAATAAGAAAATAAAATCTTGTAAATGAATGAGTAAAACACATACGAGTAGTTTTCTTTACATTTTTTAAAGTCACATCTTCGGGTACCCAAGTCCAAATGAGAAAACATCTGTACTCTTTTCCCCTAGCACCTTTCATAAAACAGCTTAGCTCAGCTTATTCATCCGCCCAGCCATGCATCCTATTGCCCATGACTACATCCAGTATGACAGTCTTGCAGCAGTCGGAAGTTACACCAGGAAACTGACTTTTAAATAAAGTATCTTCCCCATCAGGCTGTCACATCTTGCTTTAAAGGTATTTCTTTATTTTCTAACCCTTTCCCCCTGTGATTAAGTGCATTAGTATCTTAATGAAAATGCATTCTGTTTATTGCCCTCTTGGGAAGCAAGAGGTCATCACACCAAATGCATAAATTGTCATCAGAGACAGTCCGAGCATAATCGCAATTTTGCTGCTCCATGTTTGCTGCACTCAGGGTCCATCAAAGTCCCCTGAAACATGCACAGGTTCTAATAATTAGCATAGAGTCTGCCTGGGACCACAGCATTGATGAAATATTTCAGAGTTAATCACACTTTGTAAACACTGATTTATATTGACTACCTTTCTCCAGACTGATGTCTCCTCATTAAATATCACATTAGTGGATTGCAGGATTGCACAAAGACTCAAATGCTCAGCAACTGCTAATTCAACAGGAAGTAATACTTAAACCACTTACATCTATTTACATCTAATACTTAAACCATTTACATCTATTGAAAACTGGTTAAGTATTTATGATAAAGGAGGTCTGCATGGCACAATGTGTACTCTGCCAACACAACCAGCATATTTGGCACAACCTTTCTAGGCCTTTGCAGGCTTTCTTCATCCTGGGCATTGCTGCATGAGTGAGTTAGCAATGCTGGTGAATAAAACAGCTCTTGGTATGTCTGAATGCTAATGACAAAAGTCAAAGCAGTTTTGTCCTTTTTCCCTTTCTTAGCTGCTGTGGAGAAAGCTCTTTAAGAAACTGAAGGTTATGGTGGGTAGGTAATTCAGCAAAACAGTTCCTGCAAAGTATCTTCCGAATACACATCAGAAAAGTTAGGAAATAACACTTTTGGAAGGATAGGTAGAAAATGATGGTAAGGGCCAGGTTAAAAAGGGATTAACATTATCCTCTCACTCTAACATGGCATTCTTAGAAAGGTACAACCACTACACAGGAAGACCTTCAAAGCCTTTCACAAATTGTATCTAATGAACTTCATTATACTACAGCAATAAATGTATTACCATCCATTAAAAAAAAAAAAAAAAAGAAACAGGGAATCAGAAATGCTTTGCACAAGATCAAAGATACCTTTGCACAAGGTCAGAAATGATCTTATCAAAAACAAGATTGAGATTATAAGGGAGAACTTCAAGAAGCAAAGCTCTCTACCAGGGTAGGTGGAACATTCCCACTATAGCAAGAGCCCCTGTCCAAAGATACAAAGGTACAGATGCCAACACCAAAAAGTAGCATTCAGAACCAGAAAGATAAATGCAAGACTGCTCATTTCATTATGCTGACACTTCTAACCCTGACATTTCACATTTGTGCAAACTATGCAACAGTCTACAGCAGGCACAACATAACTTACTTTTTCTGCAAATTCTTGACACCTAAAGAATGCTAAAAGGAGCTATTATTTTAGTCACTTGGATTCCAGTACTTAAGCTTAGAGGGAGAATATCCTTTCAATTCAGACTGTTTTTCTTTAGTGAATTGCATTTTACATCAGATGCTCAATCTTCATTTTTCTTGCTGGAAAATGAACTTCGAAGATGTTGCACAGAATTCCTCCAATGAGTTCAGCAGAGTTACAGGAACAGAAGCAAAGATCCACATCTTACCAACAACCATAGCTGGTTCCCCTGAAGTGTTCCAGCATTTTAGAATATAGCTACACTGCAGTAAGAGTTCAAGGAACTAACATTTTGTCTTCACTTCTCATATAGATGCAGTGGTTATCTATATCATACTTAAAATGCGTTTTACCTAGCACTCAAAGTGTTAGTGGACTTATTTTTGTTATGAACCTGAATTTACTGCACATTCCAGGTCATTAGAGCTCTCATAATTTCTTATTTACTTCTAGATATGGATTTCCATTCACGATACTCAGATCTGCATTTTATTTCAGAGGAAGATCCAGACAGAAACTCTACCAATTCCTTGCTTACTTCAAGATGCTAGAGGCTGAAACTGAACAGCTAGGAAGAGTATAAGCTGAGTTTGCCCAGTCCTGTCAACAGCTGGAGAGGAAGTTATGTTATACAGTGAACAAAATCAACATGGCAGCTCTGGGTCTTTAAATTGGGCTGACAAGAGAGATTGAGTGATTTATAATATCTCCTGGCTGGTTTTCAGAAAGAACTGGGCTCTGATTACTTATTTCAGAGTCTTTTGTACAATTAGTTTGCAGGCAATATAATTTTCTCACTTATTCCTTAATAGAATTGTGCAGCTAGCTGGCTGATAGAATAACAGCGTATATGTAAAACTCCTGCCTAAAGTGCCAGGGGATAATTTGTATATTCCTTTCAATAGTGTAATGGACTTTTACAGTTTGGCAGTTAAAGGGCTAAGTAATATAAATTCGTATGACGCTTGAAAATAAAAATATATGTCAAATCTTCACTCCCCAAACACATTTCCCTGTGCCAGAATAATATAATGGGATTTATACCAGCCTAAGTCCCTTCTCTTTCTTCATGTACTGAGGAATGATTATTTAAAACCAGTTCCTTTTTCCACTTATTTATTTAATTTTATTATCACAGCTGAAAGATGAGAAAATACTTCTGACACACTGTGTCTATCAAAAGCAACTGACTCACTGAAAACATAACGCCATTTGATCCTGAGCATGCAGGTGAGCTGCTAAAACTTACGCCGTACTCCCAGCTCTCCAATTTTAGATGCTTCAGATGGTCACATCTTTATACCCAGCTCAAGCAGAAGTGGGCCAAGGTAGCGGGCTTTTTTACCTCACAGATGAAGTTTGGATGAGGTGGGATGACAGATCAATTTTAATGGTACAGGGACTTACTTGAACTTACTTGATGCTCTCTTCCTCAGGCAACCGAATGGACTTAGCCAAGATTCTCAAAACCACTTTGGCCATTTCTTGCACAGAACTGACAGTGACACTAAAGGTAACAGAAGAAGAGAAGCAAGAAGAGGCAAAGAAGAGGTCACTGAAAGCACTGGGCCTCCTGCCTTGGCCTAATTTATTGTCATTAAAAGCCATACTTCAGAACCTCCCAGATACTGAGAATGAGAATCTGGCTCTAACAACAGGCTGAAATAGAAGTCTCTCTTCCAGCAATACTGACAAAAATAGAAGCTGCAGACAGTAAGGTCTAGCAGAAGCTTTATTTCCCTTTTCATACTGCAATATTAGACATTATGACACCAAAGATGTAAAAGGATTGCTACAAGCTGTTGCAATATGCTCAGAAAATCTTTGGACAAGTAAAAGCTATGAGGAAGACTTAGACGCAGGGAGAAAATGTGTTTGGAAAGAATAGCCATGAGCCACTTAAAAAAGCAGGAGGAATACTGAAGATATCGGCACCGAACCTGTATTTACTGTGTGGGAATGTAAGTTCAGAAGAAAAAAAAAGAAAAAAACCAAATGAACCAACATTCATTCAGTGCAATAATTTTATACTATAATCTGCTCACAAAGCTGCATTTCAGTTCAATTATGTCCCATTTTTCTCCCAAAGTTTCTCTTTCACCTTCTGTAACTTAATATTGTTTTTCAAAAACTTGTAGTTGAAAAATTAAGTGTTCTCATTCTTCATAGAGACTACTGCTTGACTGGATTTAAGCCTTTCTGCAGTGAGATTTACCCCAGGTACCACCTTCATGCTCTCTTTTCCTGGGTGACAGACCTAAAGGAATACACCTGCTTGTCTGTGGATTGCTATGCATCAAAACTCCAAAAATGGGAAGTAGCCAGGATTAAAGACATAGGTCTTCTGGGATGTAATAAAAGAGAACTCTTAGAAAGAGAGACACAGGAGAATCTAAGATAACACAGAGAGTGAATTACAAAATGTTAGGTCACACCTGTATACATAATCCAACCACAATAGAGAAACTGAGAATGAGGTGTTCTTGGAAATCAAGAGTAACGGGCTAACTGAAAAGAAGGACAGAGAAAAAGTACAAGACTTAAAAATCTATTTGATGTTTATAGGTCTTAAGGAAGCTGAACTGAAGATAGTGAAAATATTTTCTCTCAGGGTAAAGTTTTAGTTCTTTCAGACTCTGCTCCCTATTTTGCAGTCAGAACTTAGCTGAATTTAAGTCTGAGTAAATATTTTCACATGTAAAAGCACCCTCATCGATAAGATTTCAGAAGTGGGGTCAGACTAGAACGAGGTCAGATTTGAACCTAACTGAATCCAGTTGCGGCTGACAAATCCTCAGACAGATTCACCTGATACTGTAAGAAAGCTCTATGAATTACAGACCTATGAATTCTTCTACGGGTCATCTGGAGATGATTAAGCCTAAAGTTGACTGTATTCACAACTTTTCACCCAGACAACTTCAGAAACAATACTGTACACACAGAGTTACAGAACACTTAAAAATTTGGTTCCCAAATGTGTCAAGTATTTTTTCAAGGTGACAGGACCATCTATGAAGGATTGTATTTCAGCTTTGTTGCTTATGTTCCCTCTTCTGTTAGAATAAGTAACTAAGGAGGAGCAGCTAGTTTTTAAATATGGCTCCTGACAGAGAGACACAAACAGCTTAAAAGTACGCTTCTAGTGAAATCACTATGTTGAGAAATCTCTGAAGAAATCAGTATACTGTGTTACTGAAGTATAACATATTTAGAACTTGCAAAATATTTTTTGTTTCTTTTATTCTTAGAAAGTAACATGGTGATTTAAAGGAAAAATGTAAAGGTGATGCTGGCTGGTCTGACTACACGACAGTTTTGCATCAGCCTCTAACTTCAGGTAGATGGGCTTCCAGCACCATGAAAAGTCATCATGATTTTCAGTATCAGGCTGATATTAGGGGGTGTTGAACCTGTAAGGGCCCAGTTACCTTGGATTCCCACTAGAGACAACTTCTTTATCTTCAAGAGAAACAAAGGGCATTTAGGTGACCTTAAAAGAGAATCAATGCTTTGAAGGCACAGTGGGAACTGGTCCCTTGCTACCCTGCAGTCACTTAAGAGCTGTTCAAGTCAGAAAGATTGAACTATCCACATTTGGTATTTGGTACACCTACTGGTATTTTATCTAGGTCAATTTTGATACATTCTACCATGATTAGCATGGAACATTGTCATTGTTTGTTTATAAGCACACAGAATATCTCAGTCTGTAAAGCTGCAAACCGAATGACTCTCACACCAGAAAAAAAGGTCACTGAAAAAGTTATCGAAACATTTAATATAAATCACTTGCTAGCTGAGACTTCACATGTCTCTGTTTTCAAACTAGACAGGGCTTTGTAAGTTGGCTGGAGGCTTTCAGAGATGTTTATAACAAAAGGAGATCCAGACCTAATTATAATGGCATTGATACATACTAGTGTACCAGCATGATTTGCAAATCACATCTCTTTCTCAGTATTTCTGATGGGTTCAAAATAGCCATGCACCAACCAGGATGCTCATTCTTATTCCCAAATCATCTAAAGGCTTTGTACAATTTTCAAGGTTGTAAGGAAAGTAGAGATAGTAAAAAGGACAGAACAATCAGTATACTTTTAAACTTCTCTCTGGTTCTCAGATTTCAGCTTGTTTGTATTTTATTGTCTCATCTTGTTTAGCTGCCGTAGCTATGCAATGACATTATGACAGGATTAAAGGATGTGTTGGAAGGAATTAAAAATACTCCCTTGCTAGTCTGGCTGGCCCACAGGCACAGAGAAATTGGGGAAAAGGGAAGATATCTATCACTGCTTGCTTAAAATATTCTTTGAAAGAAATGCTGATGCACAGACTTTCACTTATATAAGGAAGGTGAATGATTTAATCAGGTAATGATGGATTCAGGTGACATTTAGTGTTTGGCTCACTGGAGGGCTGCCATCTTTGCACCAGAGCCAAGGTCCACAGGCCAGTGGATGTGAGCCTCCACCCTATAAAACAACAATAATCTTAGCTAATTTCAGCAAAGATGCTGAAAAGCCATAAAATCTTGTTTAATTTGCTTTCATTTCCTCCACAAAAGGAAGGTCTTCTGTATTGCAGAAGACAGCTTTCAGAGATACAAAATACCCTTTTGAAGCCACTTCGGTCATGCACAACTTAAAATCAAGCTTTATATTGCCTTATCTGAATGTACATAGCTAGCTCTAACTTTCTTGATTAAAACTTCCTGATCGAAAAAAAATGTATTTACTGTAGTGTTTGTACATTTACAGATCAAACTGGCTCAATAACGGGTCAACACTCTAAAGAGGATTGAAAAACCTGAACACTAGAGGGATTAAAACCAACTCTGAGTAACCCAAAAGCTGAACAAAGTTCAAAGCAGTTTGGGCAGGCTTTGAAGACAATAGGAACATCCCTGCAGAACTGTAGAGCTGAAGGCTCTTAGCTGAGCAGCACAAAATGAGATGGCAGACTTGGTCTAGTTCACATAATGAGCAAAAAGACAACAGCATTTCAAGGATAGAGTAGTTCTTGTTTGTGTTGGGAGACAGGGACAGGCAGCAGCTCTCAGGTTTGAAGCTCTTAAATGATGACACAGTGAGGGTGTGACTGCAGGGCTTCTTACTAACTATTGCTTTGCTCACCCTGTGTATACACAACGATTGATGTCTCACTACTGCTCATCCAACAGTTTTTCCTTAAAAAATAAACGTATAAACAAAAAACACACAGACCCCCCCCCCAAAAAAAAAAAAAAAAAATTCAAGAACAAGGACTACTGCAGCTAAAAGCTTTTGTGGGGAGAATTCAAACAGTATCCAAGGAAATGATACGTAAGCTCTGAGAGTTTTTCAAGAAGCCTTACAAGGAATGTGTAGGCTTTACACACTGTCTTTTCAGGCTGGTTTAAAGAGTCCAAAGACAACAGCCTGGACAATTTGGAAGGAGAAAGTAAGAATATTTTCTAGATGCAGCCCATTATTTTAGAGAGATAAATGCTAACATGAAACAGGATAATAAACTGTCTTTGAACCTGTAAGTACTACTATCCTTCTCCTGAAAGCAAGAATACCAGTTCAATCCACCTGCTGAAATGTTTAAGTTATGGGCACTGAGTAATTACACATTATTAATGAAAATGTGTACTTACTATTCTTTATGATAACTGACCAAATAAAAACTATGAGAAATATATTTACACTAAATATTCACTACAAAATATCTAGGAAGTACAAGACCTTTGTGTCAAACACAAGACTTTGCACCCAGCTGACAAGTGAAAATTCTTTTTTTTCCCCTCTCTTTCTTTTAATGAAAGCTTGGAGTTTTCAAGATAATACAGCGCACAGCAAAAACTGTGAAGAGACCCTAAAAATCAATGAACCTGTAACTATTTTTATATGTTGCTATTTTCTACTACCCCTGATGTTAAGCCAATTTTGGGAAGATTTGGCTGTGTGTGTATTTCTGTGAGACACTTGCAATCAGCCACCATGTAAATTATCCCAGAAGCAAACTGAGAGCTGCAGCTGAGTGAATACTAGGCTGAGCAGAGAGAACATCCAGTTCTTCCATACCTCATATCTCACAAAAGGGGCAGAACATCACTGCATTCTACTATGACCTAAGAAGACATCAATTTTATATATTGAGCTCTTTTGTGGTGGGTTTTGTTCTGTTTCATTTTTTTCAGCCAGGAAATTGCTTTTTTCTAATTTTTGCTAATATTATTGATTTTAATCATAATTATGCACACTTTATCACAAATGCAAATGTATTTTTGGGCTATGTTAAAATATATATTCTAAAAAGACAAAATTACTCCTTCTCACACTTCAAAGCAGTGTTCATTTAATTTCTTAATGTTTAAGAAAATGAGCAGGGATTCCAAGAGGCAAGTAGGGATGTTTTTTAGACTAAATTGCTAAATCTGAAAGGGAATGATAATCCCCACTACCCTTAAAAACAGGCATATACTCTATATTAGAGGGATATTTGCTTTGTGTAGGAGCTACTGGGTACACTGTGATGCTTCTGTCTTACATGAGATGCTGGTGGTCTGCAAATAACTGTGCTTGCTCTCTGAGCAGCTGCCTGTGGCGTCCACCTACTGAGACTTCAAGAGACACCTCTGGAATGGAAAGACTCCTGTTGACTCAGTGGAAAGGACAGCAGGCCTCACATGAACACAGAATGTGCTTCATAAACTACCTTTATCAAGCTCAGCCTTCAGTCAGGGCAGTTGTGCCCATGATTTCAACAGGAATAGCACTGAGGATCTACAAGTCTGAGCTAATTTAGTAAACTGATGAATGATCAACAAAAATTTGGGAAGTCAAATATTTTTCTTTTTCATTGAATCTATAATAAAGTACCCATCACAATTAAGTTATAAGTATTTAAAATGAGTAATTCTTTGAGCTGAAACATGTTATCCCTACATATGCACAGTTACAACATTTGACTCTTCAGGCAGTCTGGTTTTCTATTCTGCGTTTCAAAGTCTGTTGCATTTATTTCTGTTTTCCTGTTTTCTTATTTGCAGTTATGCAGCAGCAAACTCATTTTTTAAAAAAGCAGAGAGAGAGAGAGAGAGAAGGAACATGACATGAACAAGGAAGTGAAATGGTGCAGAGAAGAATGACCTCAAGAACACTGGAACTAAATTCTATCAATTAGAGCAAAAAACCTTAGGGGAATTATTCTTCATACATGCCTAAAGGTAGAATTTTCCCATTCAAATCATGAGAAAGCACCTTTTTCTTATATACTTTTCATCACCCACCACAACCCATGGTTTGATTCACCCAAGTAGCTCCCACTACTTTGGATGGTACCTGAAAAGTCTCAGTAGCTGTGCCAGTTTAGTCAGGACCATTGCTGAAGATGCTGCCATGACATTATGATGGGTAACATACTTCCTATTCTTAGTTTCTTCACTACTGCTTTTCCTTTCAATGCTTGGTTTTGCCCTACTGCATTTTTTTTGTCTTCACAGCACTGTCACCTGCTGATGCAGCTCGTGCTCTAACCGCACTGAGACTTTTTGCACAGCTGCCAGTTCTAACTTGAGCTGCGTGGTCAAGCCCAGGTTGCTAATCTGGAGAATGACGTCTCTGCCTTGTGCTCTCATGCCCAGAAACTTGCTGTTTCTGGTGGGGTGTAAAATTGCAGGTTACCTATCACTGCCAGAAGTCAACACTTCAATCAGTTTTCGTTTCTGTAGCATTTTTTTGGTGCTCAAAATGCAACTAAAATAATCGTGCATCAATTCAGTCCTGTAGGACAGCTATTACACAGCAATTAAAAACCATTTATAAAAACAGAGTTGCTAGTTGAAATTGGTGCTTGAAGTTTAGCAACCACAAAATACAAATTGCTTCGGTGGAAACATTTTTGGAGCTTTTCTGAAAATGTTCTTGAAGGTCAAGTGAAATCACCTACCTCCTTTTTATTCTTTTTTTTCTCTAAAACAGAGAATGCTTGAAATGAGCACGCTGTTTCTGTATGTGCGCTCATTTTACATATAAACCCAGGCCACCACTAGGAACCTTTGTTTACTGGTTGCCAACAGTGTAACACTCAGCTCCATTAGAACACTGATGTTCCTTTCTAGTGGCTGTACAGCCCTCATAAAATGGGTACTTCGTGCTGGTAGAAGGCCCAAATCTCCCCAGCAGCAAAATGGATGAGAGAAGAATAAAATGGCCGTTGCCTCAGCAATAAATAAATTAAAATAACATTCCTTATTTTTCCTTATTAATTTTATATTAAATATGGAAGCATTATACTTAAGAAATCTTGACCAAATGCTTCCAGTTTGGAATTATGTGAAATTACAAACTGAAGCTCACTTTATGTTCATTCTTAAAAAGAAAAGTATGTCACCAGATTGCATTGTCTTTCTTGAGAATTTCAGGTGCTCAACATGTATGAAAATCAAGCAGATTTTATTGAGGAGCTTAAATTTGGACTTAGCAACCTAATTTTAGTCTCTGAAGTCTGAGTTTAATTTAATGTGACACTATACTCCTGCACAGGCCAAGCTTGGCCTCATGTTCTTTAAATAAAGCACCTTCAATTTTGCTTGAAAGGATGATATCTAAATCAAAGTAGAAGGTTATTTTGTCTCCATAGGTTCTGAAGCTGGTAGAAGCAGTCATGCAAATTTTCCCATTTGTACTAATTTATGCCAAAATATGTGGCATATTTGTAATAGGTATCAAGAGCAGATTAGTAAAAAATACTGAGCAGAGACCAAAAGCTGCCAACTTACTCTCCTTAGAATGTGATCTTACAGCTATCTGTCAAACCCATTTAAGGCCACTGCATATAGTGGGTGAAAGACCAGTTATCAATACACTGATATGCACAAAGTACTACACCACTGTATTTTGTTCCAATTTTACATGCACTGGTTCTTTAACAAATATTAACTGGATTTCTCTAACAATTTAAGTACAGTAGTGGTGTATCTAAGAGCAACACACAAGCATGATCCTGTGTGCCAACCACAAGGTGTGTTCAAGAGGCATCCATGACAACCTTCAGAAAATGCTACACTTTCTTCACAACAATCCTTTATGGGAATCCAGACAAACTCACAGAAAAAACAAATCTGAACATCCCTTGGATAGCTCCACCGTTTTTCTATTTTTTAGAATCAAAATAAACATGGCATTGGGCTAAATGTGACAGACAGAACTCCCAAAGAAGCCTGAAGGGGCTTCTTCATGAGCAACATCTGTAGGACCAAGCAGTACAAAGAATGAAAAGGCACAGACTGAAGTCCTGACAGGCTTCAGCCAGAGACTATACGTTTTCATTCTGAGCAAAAGAAAGGAAGCTTAACAAATAACCAACCTTGAATTGTCCTCTTGAAGAAAGCCTTGCAGGCCTCGCAGGAGGCCACTCCATAGTGGTACCCTGATGCAATGTCACCGCACACCAAACACAGTCTTTTGGGCATCGAGTTCAGCATATATTCACACTTGGTCTGTGAGTCTTCAGCGATGGTACTGGAGCAGTCATCGTACCGTTTCCTGACCGGCCCGTTGCCCCCGAGCCCTGTGGCCGAGGGGTAGAGGGGAGGCGAGTCCAGCCCGTTCTGATGTCCATTCATGGTGGAACTGTAGCTCCCGCTGGCGTCGGAGGAGCCACCAGGGCTGTGGTGGTTGATGCTGTCCGTCAGGGAGGCGGGGCTCGACGGTTCCGTCTTGATGTACGACGAACAGCTGGAATCAATGTGTCGATCTTTGCTTGACATTCTGCAGAGAAGCCTGCAGTGGGGAGAGAGAGAAAGAAGAATCTGTGTATTAAAGACAGTGCTCTTTAAGGCTGCTCTGGGAAGGGTTAGGGACTGCACATCATTCATTCATTAGTCAATACTTCTTGTTCTACATGAAGGTAATCAGCATAAGGGCATGACAGAGCTTTGTCAAAACACCAGACAGGCAGTAAACAAAAACTTTAAAGAGACCAAATCCGTCTGTTGTCCCCTCCACCTGCCCTCTAGGCTACATGTCAACTTCACATCAACTCTAAATTCTGAACTTGTCATTGAGCATGTAAAAAAATTTTAAATTCCTGTTAGATGGCTTGGCTATTAAATGTCTTCATCTTTCATCTGTACTTTCTTTCTGTAAATTCCACCATTATCACAAACAAGTATCTCCAAGTTTGATCACATAAATGTTCTGCTGTGTAACTAATATTTGTCAAGACACTCAACTAAAACACATACCCATCATCTATTGATCTGATCTGAGAACTGAAGAGCAACTCTCTTGCAATCTTTTTTTTCCTTCATTAATATTGCTTTATTATAGATACAGCTATTTAGTAACGAAGTAGCACATCAACGGGGTACTCTAACAAATAATTAAGGCTGAACTCCATTTTCACAAAATCTAAGTGAAATGATTCATCAGCTGCGGCTGCAATTACTTGCTAGCCATTATCCTCAGACTAACCAGTAATAACTATGCCACTACCCCATATATCTACAGCTCTGTAGGATCTGACATTTTACGTGTTCCATTCTTGGATTAAAAAAATATATTACAGGAAATTTAGCATAAAAGTTTTGTCTTTCAGAAGGTGAGATTTTGTCTTTTAAGTTCTCATGGTTTCAGAATTAAGCATCTGAAATAAAACCATACAATATCTCATCCAACAAATTAGTGCTTTCTACAGGGAGGACTGGGGGAGAAATCCTTGTCTATTTCCATCCCCAATTTTTTTTTTAACACATTTTAGGGTGAACAAAGGACAAAAATAATAATTATAAAGCTCTGATTCAGATATTATCTTCATTTTCTCCTGCGATTCTGAGACCACAGTAGCAAATGGCCTGTACAACATTTTCCTGACAGTACTCTCAGAAGCTGCCAGAGTTCAGATAATAGTTATAAATATTTCTTTAGAAACATTAGCTGCAGAAAAGCAATTATCCCATAAGATCACCTAGAGCTATGGATTTGTGTTTTCAAAGCAAACATATAAGTCCAGACAATCTGACTGACTTAATTTTCTGAAGTAATTTTTGAGATCTTGTCTTCACTTTTCCACTTCTTTTTATTAAAAAATAAAAAATTTTCATCAATTTCTACTTTAATATCTAGAATTAAATTCACCAATGGAAAAAAGATATAAATCAAAAGAGTTGGCTTCCTTTCCGATGGGGGTAGGCGCGATGAAAGCCTGACCCTTCATTACAGGTAAGTGTTTAAGATGAGATTCACCCTAAAATCAGTGTCCATGGATTTTATTTAGACTTCTCAATTGTTGTAATTTTTACTGTAAAATTCTACTGAAAACAAACAACATGTGAATTTGGAAAACAGCCAGATTGATGTACAGAAATGTTACCCTCCAAACTTAAAATCAGGGCTTATTTGGGGAGGTGGAAGGCGCAAGCTATCTGGTGTCAGCATTCTCCCCAAGGAAATGGGAAGGTTAAAGCCGTGAAAATATCTTATTACAGTGGACCACCTGCTTGTGTTGTCCTTTCCTCAAGAACTGGAGGGGGGGAAATCCCCTTGCCAGCCTGCAGTAGCGTGTGCCTTTTCTTCTGCATCTGCTGCCTTGTAGCCGTCACTGTTAATGAGTGCTGTAATTAATAGATAGCTCTCTCTTGTCTTTCTACTTGCACTCTGGGCTAAGCACTTTTCTCAAGTCAACGTTTGAAAGAAAGCGGGTCGGCACTGACTTACAGCAGCTCTGCGAATTCCTTTTAATTTAGAGCACTTACACCACCACTCCACTTATTACCTTATAATTACTGGACCGCTCTCACATACATTACAATCTTAGACTAGAGTTAGAAGTTATTAGGGTACTAAAACATGGTGTCTCTCTGTCTCTTTCTCCTCTTGCTTTGACACTGAATTTTACACAGCTATGATTGAAACTATCAATTAACTTTCACATTTTACCAACAAATTTTTACGTTATTTTTCTACACACTAAGATTCTTTTATTGACTAAACAGGTACTTGGTTCTATTTTCACCTGCCTTCTGCCAAGACTCCACACATAAAGTCTCAAAATACAGCGCTAGGAGTCACTGCCTACAGTCTGTCATAACCAGCCTGGTGGCACGTTCTTGTATGAGACTCCCACTGCCGACTTTTTAAATTTAATTTGTGTAATAATGAGCTCGAATGTCACCCTTCCCCTTCCAGGAAAAAAAAAAAAATTGCAATTAATTAGCTAGTCAACTGCATGTTGTTTTGGCCAGTGCAGAAGTGGCTATCTCCCACTCCAAGCAGTCAGAACCAAAATACCATCTCAGTTCTAACAGGCATTAAAATCTGATCACCAGTGCTGCCTATGCTAAAGCCAGTCTGCTGATGCTTCTGAAGTAGCAGGTTCTGGTACTAACTAAGACAGAGCTGCTTTTGGCTCCAGCTTCAACAGTACAGACCGGATTGGTGCACGCTGGCAAAGCGTAAATGCGGTTAAAACATTAACTATTCCAAGGAAAAGCGAAAACAGCGCCTGACTCTGAGAACAAAAACTTTCTCAATCCCCAGAAGGTGAAACACAGACAAGGCTGGGTCCTGGCTGTGGGTGGGCAACAGACACCTACGGCTTTCACTTCTTAGTTACTGCACCACTGCTGAACAAAAGTAATTCAAGAGCCATCTAAAACGGATGGCAGGTGTGACCACCATCAAATTATCATGCTGAACATTTGGAATAATGCCTAAGCTAGATCTCTGTAAAATCCCTCCCTCAGTTCCCTCCTAATTACTACTTAGCTCGTTACACTGAAGAATTCCTAGACACCATTGCATTATAGTGTAAAACTACAGTTGGAGCTTAATTCTCTCTTCCTCTCTGTGTCTGAAATTCTACAGCTCTATTATTCAAGCCTGAAATATTCACAACTATCTATAAATTCAATTGTCAGCCAGTGGGTTTTATTCTAGACCTCACTTCAATCTAAAATTAGAGGCACTAAAATTCACATTAACTCTAAGAGGAATGTAGTGAATAAGACTTTATTTCAAAAGAACACCTTTTTGTCAGAAAGAGCTATTTTCAAGATGATGGCTTTATCTGCATTCAAAGAGAATAAGCCCAATTCCACATTGTGCTGTTAATGCAAAATTTTTAGGTCACATTGGATTAATAAAAATCTAAATTTAGTTAAGGTTTATGAATAGAAATAACATGTGTCATATAAAAATGTACAGTATTTATTTTAAAGCCTTGGTGGGGTTGTTTTTTTTTCTTTACTAGATTTTAAGTTAAATAAATGGCAGCTCCATCTGTGGTGGGCTGTTCTGAAGTAAGTTTTCTAATAAGTGGGAGATCTCGGGTAAATTTTCCTTTCACTAGCTTCAGGAAAAGTAACAACAGGCTGTAGAAGCATTTCCATGCCTGTATACAAGTGAAAATACATAGGGTGCTGCAAGCCATGGCTAATACGCCATATACAGCATTAACTCTTCATGTCTATGCTAAATTTACTTCAAAATGTCTTCATTTAAGTAAGACCTGAAGCCAGGAACTGTTGGCAGAAATGTACAATGACAGAGCACTTCAATAGGCAACTTCTTCTTTAAAATGGTCTTAAACAATAGCGAATAAATTGTAATGCTATGTGCTTATGAAAGCCTGAATATATTAAGAATTTATTAATGCAATCACATTCATATTTCCATCTACCTGCCACATTACTAATGATATTGACAGTGCTGACACTGGCTAAATCAGTATCAATATACAAGTGGAATGCAAAAATTAACTGCATCTGATTACGGTATATAGCCTTAAGAAAGCCTCATTCAAGCTACTGGGAGCTCTTTATATTCCATCCATATATATAACTGGTTTACAAAGTTACTTTTCCCTCAACTCCCTTATTACCAATACACAAAGGAGGTCAAAACAACATGCCAATACCTCATAATCCGTGAACACAATTCATGTTTGTTTCTCAAGAATGAAAAGCTCTGCTTACAGCACCATTCGCTACTTCAGAGCCACGCTGGTGGTATCTGTGGCAGTAATAATTAGTTACAATAATTAAAGTGGCCACCTTTACTGCAGACCAACACTAAAGTCCACTTTTACCTGCACATAAGCTATTTTCTTTTCTTAAAGACAGAATTGCCCTATTTCCATACATATCAGAATAAATTGTTAGCAGTTGACATTTGTAATGACAGCTACTATGTGGGAGCAAGAGCAAGGTAGGTGTTATTATGCACACCTAGGTACTTTTCACACTAACAGTACCATCCATCTGATTTCCCTCCAATATCTTCCTCTCACATAGATGTCTACCAAAATGATCTTGCTAGCCTCATACTTTAACTGAAAGCCAAAGCATTAAGGAATCTCTTTGTCTAAGTGACACAGAAAGTCTGCAGCAGTTACGAACGGAAGCCAGATCCTCGTGTTGACTATAAATACCACATTTCCTTCTAAATACTGTGCTTACTTTCAGTATCATTTTGCAGGTCTATACTAAAATCAGTAGACAAAAAAAGTCAGCGTGTTCAAGTGAATTCCCATATTCAGCTTCCCTGACTGTAACAGAGGAAAAAAAACCACATTTGTGTGCAAAGAAACGAAAACATTGCTTCTCGCACCAACGCCCACGACAACACCTCAAGACATTCACCAGGTCCTGTTAAAGAGCTGAGTAACAATTTCAGCCGAGCTGCTTTACACTGAGCACTTTTTTTCTGCTTCAGCTAATTGCACTCTAGTAAAGTGGTAAAATGTGAATCACTTAGTAGGAAAATGGGCACCAGCTGCTATTGTCAGAGAATGGAGACGCCGAAGAAAAGGAAAGTGACTGAATGAAGTGTCATGTCAGAAATCAACGGTGCAACGTGTGATTTGAGAAAACATGACTACTTTACAGAGACAGGGTGTCATTATGGCATCACAGTAATACGATGCTTTGACAACTGCTGGGTCTAACATATCATCATTGCATTAAGGTGCACTGGCTTAGTTGGAGGAAGGAAAAGAAAGGATTTCTTCTTTTAATAAGAAATATTGTAAGGCCTGCTTGGTTAACCGAGTGGATGAGATCATTAATTGCAAAGTATTGCTAATCTTGTCCTATGCATGCACAAACAAAACTGTTATTAGGCTCAAGGTCTTTATTAATCAACACACATGTGCAACCATATAGTGAGGAGTACCCGATGCAAAAGCAAACAGCTGTGGTGGTTTGGTGGGGATTTTTGGGGGGGGGATGGGAGGGCGTGGGGAGTTTTTAAGAAATGCTGAATGTTTCATTGCTTTTTGTAATTTCTTCTTTTACGTTTTCGTGAAACCTTCCCCACTTCACCTTGGTAAGGAAAAGCAAAGCAAGCCAGTGACTTCTTCCAGAGCAGCTGTCAAAGCCAGTAGCAGCCGGAAGAGAAGGAGCAATGCTTGAAGCCATCATGTTGTTACCAGCAGTGGCCTGAGTTAGCTGATGACTGCTGACAGAGGATCCAGCTTCCCAAACAGTTGCTATTGCTCTGTATGCCATCTACCCAAGCTCTGCTAAAGCATTTCCTACACACGCGGTGGTGGAAGACTGCACTACTGCATGCTCATTTTTAGCTCAACAAAACAAACCAAACAAACCATTATCTCAGTCCCTTCACATTTGCACCTCATCTGAGAGGCTGCACTTTGTTTTCTGTGCTGCTTTTAAAAAAGCAAAATTTTCAAGTGGCTGACTTGCAGCTACTACAGACCCTACAAAACGAGAGGGAATTATTATACCTCCCCACTCACCATATATAAATATTCATTATTGCTTTCCGTTCTATTTCAAGTTGCTTCCCCATGCTTCCTGGTTGATAAACTTTGTTAACAAGAAGGAAATGATCCTGAGATACCCCAATGTGTTGCAAATTATCACTGTTGACAGCTCCTACGTTTAAGGATTACATCTGATGCAACAATGCATACTAGTGTCATTTATCTTTAGCTCATTTCCTTGGATCTATTTCAACCGAGGGTGAGCATCTCTTGTTTATAGCTCTAAATACTGTAAGTGAGCAACTGGCAAATCAATAAAACTGTTAAATGCATAATAATACTGTGTAATTACTTACATGATGTTTTGCATAATTAACTGTCTGAGGTGTTCCTTGATATAATGGATACTCAGAGTACAGAATAACCTATAAGCCTATAAAACACACCCTGTTTATACGAACAGAAATTATGTTTAAAACTCTCATTCTAAGAGTCCAAATCAGGCTTTGGCACTATATGACAGAAAGCCTTCCTTTCCTGCCAAGTCTAAATCAATTCTTATGGCATTACTTCATAACTAACGCGATATTTCACTGATGATGACTATTACCCTGATTACTTGGAAGTAATGTAGTAATAGCAAAAATACACTTAGATTAAACAAACTCCTGCTATTTAATCAATATTATTGAGACAAACTAAGTGTTTTAATAAGTCTGTATAGATGCAGTAATGGTGGTTTAATTAAATGTATCCTTAGACATGCACAGGCTCTGCAGCATACAGATCCTATGGTTCGACAGACTTTAACATAACTCTTCTGAATTGAAAAGCTGAAGCACTTAGAGGCAGCATAATTTAAATCTTTTCAAACTGAAAAAATTATAATTCTTTACATCAGACACTCTTTTAGGAACAAAAATGAGGAATAATACTCAAAGACCTCACACCTTTGAGCCAAAACACGACACATCTGAGGAGGTGCCAGCTCTCAGTGGCACAGTTGTCCATTGTACCCAATACCCGTCACTGCAACACACTGACAAAAACAAACAAACCATCTGACAAAGGCAAGAAATAAAAGTATATATTAAAAATTGCACCAGTGACCTTAATTTTTGCATGTGTTTTATGTAGAAAATATTCTATTAGCTGTTATGCCCTACTACTAGTCAGGCCATCACCAAAGAAACCTTCCTGCAGAAAAGACTTGCCTCCTTATATGGATCTCATGAGTTTTAAGTAGGAAAAGATACCTTTTTGGTATGCCTTGATGATTTAGTTTTCAAATACTTAAAAAAAAGGGAGGTAAATATTGAAGACAAAGCAACAGAAGGAGATGGCACTTCAAAACAAAATCATTCTAGCATGCCTCAGAGTTAAACACAGAGGAGATTTATTGGGTTTTGAGTATCTATTATGGTTCTGATGCAACTTAAACCTCAGGGAATACTTCATATATCTACTTAGTTTTTAGTGCATCACTAACATTTTTTTCCTGTGTCTCTAACATTTTCACAGCTAGAACATGGCTGTTGTTTGAAGCTACAATCCTACCACTAATACCTTAGACTTACCTTACTGACTTTTAGCCTAATGTTATATACCTTTTTTTTTGTTATAGTGCTTAACATCCCTGAAAACAGCCAGCTCTGCAGCAAGAGTTGAGAGCTGCACCAACTCACACCAGGAGAATTCCCATGCCCAAAAAGTTCCAATCAAAAAGGCTGTCATGTGACTATTAGAATGATGGCCAAGCCTCACCATATGTGTGGTATGTATCAGTATACTGATCAGGAAGAGTAAGATTTTATTATTTCAAATGCAGACTAACAATTCATGTCACATGCTGTAAGACAGTAAAAACTCTGGTTAAGAAGTGAAGTGTTTTTATGTTACGGAGCATCATTCTACTTGTGGTTATATTTCAGTGGTATCAGGTGGAATCCACCTGATGTCTCCAGCCCCCAGAGGACACAGTAAAGTGTGAAGGAGTTGGCTATTAATTGTGAGGATTCTTTTTATTAAGGGAAATCAGCTGAAAGAGCAAAAGAAAACAAAATGCTACATTCAGCTACTTCAAGAGATAAAAATAAAAAACTACAAAAGTAAGTAAAGATTCATTCAAGAACATAACAGGCTTTCTAAAGAGGGATTATTTTGAAATGATTACAGCATCAAAAGCAGTTACTTGCACCAGTCAGAAAGCCAGTACTACAGATCAGAGAGACATAGCTGTCATTCACCACTTTCCAAAAGGAAAAAGAAGACAAAAAAATGCCTCCAGTCTCAAGAGAGAGTCAAAGTTTGCATCATGAGATTTTTCACAATTTCTGGCAGCAATTTCATTCCATGGCTGAAAGGCAGAGTGTAGGTGTGTGCACACCGTGTACCTGTCTCTCCACCCAGCTCCCTCACCGATTTTCTGCAGATTTATAGCAGGAGAATTATAATTTGCACGCCAGACTCTGTTAAATGGGAGAACCGATTAGAGAGAACACACCAGAAATAGTATCACCGAATGAGCGTCTTAAAAGACTCAGGACTAAAACTTACAAAGCAAGTGATCTTTCTCCCACCCCCTCGCTCAGCTGCCTCCCAGGGTGTGCTGTCCTCCCAGACACATGCCACCGGTTTTAAACCCCCCTACACACACATGTGCGCTCGCACATGCAACCCAAAAGCTACTTGGGCAGTGGGGAAATGACGTTTTCCTGCAATCAGTGTTTAAGTGAATGTTTGTCCCACTGTGTTACACCATGCTGTCAGCAAGCAGCAGGGAGTCGTTGAGTTGTTACTACATTTGATTTGACTGCCAGTAGGAAGCTTTATTTCTACCAACTGTTAGTTGCCAGCTCTACAGATCTTCTCCTAGTTTGAGAGGGTTTTATTTTTATTTTTTTCTCTTAGATATAGTCCATTATTTTTCTCTTTCACTCTGAGGACTTTTAGTGTATGGCAGTGTATACACAAAAAAAGTGTACACACAAAAAAAGTAATTGTATTAAGGCAACTCTGACACACATCAAAAAGGTGATTTTTACATCTGGAACCTGAATGCGAGGAGCAAATACGAATATTTACATAAGCAAACTGAAATAGGGTAATTTTATTCTGATCTTTTCTGAAAAAAATATGGGATTAGATTCTGAGGAATAGATATGGAGAGATAACCTGGTACATTTTCCTTACAAGGAGGGGGTTTGCTCTCCAGACCTTTATACGTTTCCCAGAGTTTTCAGTAGGGCTTTTTGTTTGCTTGTTTATTATTCACGTATATCCTGAAAGGTTTCTCCTCTGTCAAACAAGATCCTATAACTTTAACAGTTGTTTACAATGCTTCCGCTTCCTACACAATAATGATGATTTTGATAATTAGGATCTAATTATAATGGATCTGACAACAACTTCCAACAACAAAAAGCATCTTTAGAAAAATGAAAGCATATGCGTGAATAGTGCAAGGAGGTGGAGTGGGGGAGAGAAATACATCCCTATGAGACAGCCCGAGAATTCAGGCTGAATGGAAAAGTAATTAACACTAAAGAGCTAAAACTGTAATTAAAGAAAATTTCATTAAAGAGAGGCAGGTGATTCCACTTTCCTAAATATGACAAGGTGCTGTATAAAAATAAAATAGCAGCCAGTCTCAGTGAGTGGAGTAGGAAAGCCATGTCTTTAACCAGATCAAATTCTTGAAATTGGCTGTCAAGACGGGATTGTTGTGATTTATACCCGTCTATCAAGCGCATGAAAGAGAGAGACAGGAGAGGAAAAGAGGCAAGCTGCTGTCGCTTCCATTCGCAAAGCACCTTTAATTTCCACGGCACCATCTGTTACCAAATCTAATTCACATTCCCTCCTAATCTGGTTTAGTTCTGTAATACTAATTCTTCCACTACTCTTATGAACATTGCTCTCAAGAAAAAGCTTTGGTCCCGGATTGGTAAAAAATTGAATATTATACAGTTTAGGTTCTGGTGACTTAAGTGAAGCATGCTGCCCATTAAAATGCACTCCTGGTAAAAGGATTTGTTTTCAGTCAGTGCAGAGATACAGGATTGCTCACATTTGAAAAAAGTCATGGGGGGAGGAAGGGAGAGAAAAAAACGGGGACAAAAAATCACGGCTGATGATGGGAAAGTAGGCTGTGGATATGAAAGCAGTGGTTGTCATAAAACACAATTGTTGTCAAGTTTAGTCACTTTCAGTACTGGCTATAAAATCACTTTGTCACGGTCTCATATCGAAAGCCTGAAACTGTATTTTTGCTAAAGAAAGTAAAAGGAGTGAGATGTAAGGTTCTACGAGGGAGAAAATATTCCTTTCAAATTACGAGATGCAAATATCTGTAGGAAACCTAAAAGGTAGGGACAAAAATTGAAAGTGGTTTAAAACAGTCTCTGGAGTGCCACAGTCTTACTTTTAGCTGTATTATGATGACAAAAATCCCAATCGCTTTTGCAGGACTTGAAAACAAAGTAAGGGACCAGGCCTTTTCTGTGGCTAACAGGGAGTCCCTCAGCTACTGGCTTCTAAGGTTGACTCAGCTTTCCTGGTTCTCACACAGAGCTCTCTGACCAGATCACCTGAAATCAATGTATAAGCAAAGAAAAGGACCTAGGCAAATATTTCTAATCATACTGTTATGGTACTACTTATTAATAATGATCTTTAACTTACTGATTTTTAACACATTTCCAGAGAGTACCCCTATCTCACTCCTACAGATGCACAAAACAAAACACAGAAAGGTGAAGAATTGTCTAAAGCTGCTTAACAGGACATCATGGCATAGGAACCCTGTAGCAGTTTGGGAGAATTCCAATCCAGTACCTTTTGTTTTCTATGGCTTTGATCAAAACATGCCTTGAAGTTTGAATATCTTTTTCTGAGAAAGGAACTTGCCTTCAACCTCAGAAATTAAATATATAGGGTTTTTTTTTTCTAAATGGAAAACTTAATTTTAACACTTAATTAAATTTCTTCTTACTCCCAATTTAAAATGTTTATTTTTCTGTTAAATTAATCCCAATTTCTTTGTGTGAAGCCTTTCCAAATATAAAGCCTACGGCAAGAACAGCAGTAGGCAGTACACAGGGTAATGTGTGAGCAATGTGTAGTTATGAATAGGCCAAGGTTCTTATGATTGGGATGGGGTTTTTTTTAAGGAGTGCTAGTTTTTGTTATATGAAAGAGGAATGCATTTAAAAAAATCCACAATTCCTTGCATAAACAAATTTTGAACTGCTGTGAAACAGCCATGAACAGAGACGTCAGTTCTAAAGACAAACATGAATTCTGAAGAAGACTCCTCCTCCTCCTCCAATATCACTACTTGATTCTCAAAGTGCTTAAATTGTCTGGGTAATTTTAGAAACGGTGTTGAGTTTGTTATTTTAATGGGAATAGTAGCTAGAAAAACCAAATCGAATTTGTTCCAAATACAGCACATCTGCCACTCATTGTGGGTCAAAACCTTGGGTACAGGGGAATAGACCCAGCAATTCTGAAGCTCTGCAAATTTATACCAGCTAATGGTGTTACTCCCTAACCCAGCTTGTGATTTCAGAGGGTCTAAGGTCCTGATACTCTTGATACACAAGATGCAAGTGGATTACCATAACCTACTGCACCCAAGGAAAACCACAGTGACATGCAAGGGACACAGAGAGCACAGCAGTCTGTTTATTTATTTGAACTAAAGCATTTGAGTGATGTGAGCCCTGTCTGTTAACACACAACATTTCTATTTCTACACTATGAAGCCCCGTAACAGTTGTAAGTGAAAACGGTAAGAAGGAAAAAAAAAACACCTCTTCCATTGAATTCTACTCTTTTCTTTGTTTAACTGTCTTGATTCTGGAAGCACTGGAAACAGAACAAATCGTTTAATGTGTTATTTGGATGCAATACTGATCACCAAACTCATCATGTGTTGAGATAAATCAGAGAATTTATAGAAGCAAAATCTATGCACCTCATGTCTTTTCTAGTCTATCTTGGATTTTAATGTGTGATTACAGATTTTTACAAACAAATAAATAAACTTTTGGCTTTTCACAGTTCCCTGTTCTTCACATATTACTATGTGTAATTCAAACTTATTTATGCCACTGGGTTTATATGTCAGAGATTTGCCTCTGGTATCAGCAGAAAAGGTCAGGAAGGAAAGGCTTTCACTTTTAAAATGTTTGCATGACTCCAGAAGTTTCCAGGATAAGCTTCCTAGGAAGTCCTGATACTGTTTCTGCTCTCTTAATTTTTGCCTTCTATTTTGGTAGGAGTCAGGGGGAAAAGAAGAAAGAAATTCAGCATATTCCAGAAAAATCATCTAAAGTGATGAATACGTGCCTGCCCAATTACAACATGTAGAACAGGGATGTTGCTACTTGCAATTATCAAGCAATTGTATCAATACACAGCAATCATTACCTGCTTCACCTGTGGCCATTTCTTCTGGAAAATGTCACTGAGAGACTTGTCCAAGAAAAGCTTTACATGAACACATCAGCATTAATTATTCCATACTGCATGCTGCAAATTTCAGCTGTATTTTAACGACAGATTTGCTTCAGTTATTTCACTAGTATTACGTCTAGATCAAATATTTATTTCTTGTACAGCTAAAAGTTCTGTTTAAGCTGACTGTCTTTGCGTAAGCAGTGAAAGGAAGACTGGCCTGAAGAAAGCATGGCATTCCACCAGTAAATTCAAATAACACATCTGATCCAGAGAAGTTCTGTGCCTCACCAGTTTCAGCACAAGTTCAGGATGCTCGTCAAACCAAGGATCAGGCCTGATCAGCTAATAGGATGGCATTAAATGATAATTTTACCAGAATGGCAATCAGATTTTTCCCTCATGATAGGACTGAGATATGGTATAAGAATCATTTCACTAAGCATCTGCTGAGAACATACAGCAAACGTGCTCCACTTCTTACCCAGTTCTTTACACAGTAGAGGGTCTGACAGTAAATCTTTATATTACTATTGCTTCATGGAATGAACAGCCTGGCGTTCTGAAAAATAAATTATGAGCAACTAAGATAACACCAATATACTCAAGACTTTAACGGCCCATACTTGGAAGCTTAATAAACTGAGGGTGCTTGTGGGGATCAGCATGAACACCTGAAAGAGGCCACTCTCATCTACCCCTGGATGGCTGCATCATTCTGTAAAATCCAAAACGGGACATCAACTGAAACATCCGTCACAGGACGACAAATAATGATAGCCAAATGATGATGTGGGATTGGCTGACTGTACATTATACAGGCATGGCTATCCTACAGGTTGTATTAAATATGAGAGCCTGAGATTTATGTTATGGGTGATAAGGCCAAGAATGCTGTAAAAGTGAAAAAATATGGCAACAGTATGCAGTATATCACTACCAGGATAATTATTTATATAAAAAGTTCCCATTCTTAGACTCCAAACATACAGGGATAAAATTCATATATTCAAAGAAGACATAATAATAACCTGTAAGGTTGTGGTGATGGATATGTTTTTAATCCAAATGACCACAGTATCCAGTCTACCTGTCATAAAAGGACACAAAAAATTGGATTTTCCTTTCATAATTCTGCAAGTTGTAAGGGAAAAACACAGAAGCATGATAAGTGGCTCATTCTGGTGGACAAATGGACAGGCAGTAGTAAAACGTATGAATAAAAGGCACTGTTCCTTCACTAATGCTATTTTCACTTGTTACACACTGCACTGCAGGCACAGGGAAGGTATTCCTTCCTTTGCCTTTTCAAGTATAAGCCTAGATAACCTAAGTTATATTCCCTACAATGCAATAAAAAGACTTAAGAAGTGTATTACACTATTTAGCTCTCATTCAAAAGCAATCCTGCACAAAGTGTCACAAAAGCACTATTTCACGTACATCTTAGTAACTAGAGGTTTGTGCCCACAAAGGTCCCCCATTCCTAAACTCTGCTACTGGGAAGGAGTATCTGACCTGTATATTTTAATTTTTTAAAATTCACTCAATCCCTGGAAGAAATTTAGTAAATCTATCAGATCCTTCTGATACAGAAGGAAAACTACAGAGCCTGTTCCTGTACCCTCCACCCACAACACATACAAACTCACATCACACATGTGCCACTGATCTTCCCCAGCCTGCATTCTGCCAGGGGTAAAAATGACAAAGAAATTTAACTAAGTTAATTTTAAGTGCTGAAAATGTAGGCAGACTGCTCAGTTATTTCATTTTAAAAGATCTTCATTTTCCCATCTGTGTTATGGCAATTTTATTACACATTCGGCAAATTTACAGTAACAAGATGTTCCCCTGACAAATTAATCACTTTCCAAGCATTTTATCATATAAATAAAATATCACCTCAAGAGAGAAAATCAGCTCAATCAGTTGATTTAACCCATCTTTCGGGGAACTCGTCTGAAACAGATTGAGCGCATTTTTTCTGAAGAGGGACTGCACACACAGCCTCCCGGACTCCCAGCTCATATGGTGAGGCTTTTCCAGGAGAAAATGTTCAAGACTAGCTGATAGGATGCAAGATTCTTACTGTAAGAACTACCTTGCAGCAATGACAGATCTCCACTGGAAACAAATAGAGGTTCATAAAGAACGCGGTAAGGGTTTTGACTGAGAAACTACATTTCCCCTTAGATCACTGATAATAACTTCTGCAACATTTCTCTGGTGCTATTATTATCATCGTATAAGAGTAAAATATATACCATTTTAATAATCTGCTCTGGTGTTTTAAGAATCTCACAATAAAATAACACGGCTAAAACACCAACCAGTTTTGCAGCTGATGACACGATTTTCAACTTGGCTTTTAAAAATTTCCCCAGTGCTCTCTAATCTCATCTTGGAAAGTAAATTTTGTTTTTATGAAAAGTAAGTGGCTGGCAGCATTAGCAATGCAATATATGCACAGCAGAGAAGTGCATTCAATTCAAGTTTTCCCAAACTAATCCTTAAAACAACTCAATGCCTTTCTGGACAGAATCTGTCACAAAAGCAATTCAACTCCTCTGCCATTTAACCTTTCTCCCTCTGCTCTGCTCTCCCACTTCTACCTTCACTCAAGGACTGCCAGCAAGTATAAACAAGAACAAGGATGACAACCTCTGTTTATGTTACTAGAACCTGAAGTTGTTAAATATTTAAATTTAAATTTAATTTAGCCAAATGTGTTATTTTTACCTGGAGTCAGTAGTATCAATATAGGTTTTTTGTGTTTATTCCAACACTCTGAAGAAGTATGATAGCAAATCAGCCTTTTGCTGAAAGAACCACTCCACCGAGACAACACAAATATGTAATCCTTACAACATGACTGTACTCTTCAATGAGACATTTGCAATATGCTCAGCAACAAAGTTCTGGGTGCCAAGGACAAGAGAATTCACACATCTAGACAGGCTTCTCAGCCCCTTTATTCCCTCAGCAAAATACTAACTTTACCTCCCCAAATACCAACATGTGAAAAATGCATATAAACATCACTCACCTACAAGCAGGAAAACAGCAGTGTTTATGGAATGCAACAAAATAGCAACGTAAATCCTAGGAATTGCTATATAATTAATAATGCTGTAAATAGGCATATTAATACTATAAGGCCTCAATATTAAAAGCTGCAAGCTTTGTCCAACTCTGAATGGCTTGGGAGCTGTCAGTAAAGAAGGTTTAGATGAAAAATTATGAACTTACATGCAAATACAGAATTCCATATCTTACATGTAATCTTTTGGGTGCTACAGCATTCCTGGTTTAGGTACTTTTTTTAAAAATTACTCTCAGAGGTCATGAAAAATAAGAAAAAATTCTGAACATAGGTCAGAGAACTTTAGGTCTTTAAACAGATGAAAACTTAAAACAAACAAACAAAAATTGTGGGGAAAAAAGTTAAACACAAGGCAATTAATTATAGTACTTGTTAATTTTATTCTTTTCTATAGTAGAAAATCTAAATATTTGTTTCACAAGATGCAAGTGAACCTGAGCAACTGGAAACAGTTTATTATCCTTTAACCCCTTCCTTCAAGTACTTTGCCAGGAAATTTACTACCTCTATCAAATGACTTGGGCATGCAAGCTTTGCAGGATATAGTCCCAAAATTAGTGTTTCATTTAAAGAGCAGCTTCTTCACCTTCTGCTAGAAAAAAACCGAATATTCTAAACATGAAATATGTGTCCTTGAAATATAGAACAGGGAAAACTGCTTATTTCCAGTGTTTAATAGAACTATATTTTTAAAAGACTTGGAGCACCTGGAACCTTAAGTCAATGAAGATATCCTGTTCTCAAGCAGCACACACAAATCAACCATTTTTGATCTAAACTGAAAGCAGTGCTTTCTTTGAGCATGAAACGTAACGTTCAAACTGCAGTAAGAAAAAGTACAGGGAGAGGATACTACTTTCCCCTTACACCATTAGAACTGAACAAAATTCAGTGAGTTTGACTGGTGTCAGAACTTTGAATCCAGCATCCTGCCAGATAACTGACAATCCAGCTGGCAGTGCAGGCACTGTGGAAGCAAATGAATTAGATTCCACGCAGTAAAGACACCACTGATTTCCAGATTCAGCTCACCTGGTTACAGAATCCGGCCAGCATTTCAGAAGAACTTCTGCTATGTTCAAACCAAAGCATAACAACACAGAGCCATCCGCAAAATGAAGGGCAAATCTCGCAGACCTCACATAGGGCAGAAAGCTCCAGGATGAGAGGCAACCTCAGAGAATGCCGGGTGCTCCTTATTTAACCAAAATTCCTACCAACATCCATTTATTCTGACAATATCTAATTGAGGCAAAGTGTGTTCATGTGGTACTCTTTTCACAGCCAGCTGGTAGACATTTACAGGCATTTAGAGGCTTCAGCCTAAATGTCCATGAGATACACAGAATTTCTTCCATTGGGTCTTAAATTTAAAATTTAACTGTTCTTTTTAAAGTCGTGTCCTTGCAGTTCTGAAGTAGCCACTAATCCTTTTATACACCATGAAGTATTTCCATCATTTTTTTTTTCCCCCTGCAGTTGTCTCCTGATTCACCACAGCACATATACTGCACTCCTAAAATTATTTAACAGTGGAATAACTCTACAGGAAGAGTAGGAACTCAAAGACCTGGAAAGTTAAGAATCATAGAGTTTAAGTTACTTTCAAAGGCCAAATTAATCTTCATTTAATCAGGGCGGATCACACTTTCGATATAAGATGGTTATGCAAACTGACTCAGATACTTTAAAATCATCTCCAGGATCTCAAATTTTGCAAACAACACCTCTTCAATCTGAGGAAGATACAGGACACCAGATCTTTTAATTTGAAAGATGACAAAGTGGATTACTGGTTAGTTACACGTGCCAGTAGGGTGATCCATTACCATGGACGCACTACTGCAAGTACACGATGTCTCCTTAATAGTAGTTAGAGCCTTATTGGCTTAAAAAAAAAACGTAAAAAGGGTTTTGCATGTGAATTGAACTTAATAGGTTTGACATGGACTAACCTTAAAGAATCCAATCCACTCAAATCCCTTTGAAGGCTGCAGCTGAATTTCATGCAAATCTTAGAGAAGTAGCCAGGCTGCTGGGATTTCAAGATGCCTGTCCCTTTCTTCTGCAGATCTAAACCCAGGCAAAACAATGACACAAAACCCTCCCACAATTTCAAGGATTCCTCTTAAGATGATCCTGGTTTTGTTCTTTGGCCCAGGGAAGTGTGACAGTAAAAATTCGAAAGCAAGAAGAATCTGACATCAGGAAACATACTGAAGTAGGAAGCCAAATCTTTTTTTTCTTTTTAAACACAGCAGTGGACTAATGTTTCAAGCATTTAAAAAAAAAATCTGACATGGCACAACTACATTAAAATGCTAAGAACAGAAGGATGGAGATGAACTTTTATGCTCAAATCTAGCACTAATGATTTTTCTTTTCTAAAGATAATTCAATTTTAGAAATAAATAATCCACCACAGTCTAAATCTTCTGGTGGTTATTTTGAAATTCAAGCAAGCAACTTGAAAATAAACCTATTTATTTTTTAAAGGCCATTGTAATTATGAAATTATGTTTTCTTACTTCCATTAAAATTATTTTAGAAGATTTAAGTGTTCTATGTATGTTCATGTAGGCAGAAAAGCATATATATATTTGTCTGTGTAACAATATAGATACACTGACAGCTGAAAAATTATTTGTTTGATGACCGGATTTAATCTTCACCTGATAAATATGAGAGAATAAGAAAAAAGAAAAGCATTTGTCAACTGCTTTTCCTCTTAGAATAAAGTACAGATGACTACAAACGTAACTATAACCAAATCAAAACCACACGGTGTGTATAAAGCACTGACTATGCAAAGCAGTTGTAAATTCTTGGTTAACAAAGGGCACAGAAAGCCCTTAAAGGAAATATTTTATTTCTGCTAAATTAATACCTAAAAGCATTACATTTCATCAGTTTCACTTAGGTTTAAAGTCCCCAAAGATTCTCCTCCTGAAACTGGCTATATTTTATGTGCAAACCAGGCTGAGAGCTATCTAAATCTAGATAAAACTCATTGGCTTGTAATCTTCACAATGATCTATACATCTAAATCTATATGCAAATCAAACGCTCTCATGCATTAACACATTCCAAAGCATCTAGCAGTAAGAGAGTGCTTTCTCCCTCTCCCAACGCCCCTCCTTTGCTCCTCTCCCCCTCTCTTTATTTACACTAGCTACCTAAATAATTCACACCGCCTTCCTTTCAGCCTGAATGTTGCTCTGTTGAAGCCCGCAATGAGCTATTGCAGTAACCAGATGGACACATGAATGCAGCAGGTGGGACAGATGGCAGCCCGCCCTGTCTGACGCTGGCTGCCTCAGCCTGGGCTGCCTTTTCCTTCCAGGTACATTACCATCAGTGTAGCAGAAAGCAGCACACAGAGGGGAAAAAACCCTCTACATACAATACTGTGGGAACTAGTTAAATAAATGACCAGATGCTTATTTGTTTTCTTAACCAAAATGCAATTTACTTAAGAGTGTGTGAGGAGCATTTCCCCTCTCTCTTCCCTTAAAGGAGAAAACTCCATCTCTATTCTCCAGCAAGCCTCTGAGTGCTGTACATAAAGCAAAACAGGCCTGAAATCTTATCAAGATCTTAAACTCATGACTTCACAAAAATTTTGATTCTCCTTCAGTTTCCAAATATCTCTACTATTTCACAGGTAACTGGTCTCATTATTTTATATATAAACTTATATATCTTCTGGTATATAGTCACAGTTTTTTGATGAAGTCTTAATACTTAGTATATCTACAGTGCAAAGCCTCAGTTTCCAACTATGTAGTATGTTTCTTGACTGAATGTCTTCTACCTATCTTAAGAGATATACAGAACTAGTAAGTTTATTACAAAATACTTGACACTTCTAGGGAAAATGCAAACAAAAGCTGAGGCAGTAGGTCCATGTTTGACTGCAAAAATTAACAATTTCATGTGATGCCTTCCTCTATGGAACACTGGGCAAAACACACTGAAGAAGACAGTAAGAAAAAAATCCCAAAATTATACATGAAAGAGAAAAAGAAAAAAATCTGGTGACACATCTGGCACAGTTCGACTGGCACCAGTATCACTGTACCACAGAAGTTGCCCTTTTTGTACAAAAAGTACTGCTGTCCAAATAAGCAGAAGCAATTAACTTAATTTTCTTTTTCAAGTCAGCAGGCAACTGACACAGTGTATTAACTGAAATCACCGTTCAAGGACCATTTTAAAAAATCATACTGCAGAAAGGTATTAAATGTAAGCAGTCAGTCAGATGCTCTACGCAATCCTGTACTATCCAGATTTGTCTCTCCAACCTTTTCTCCCACCCCTTGCGCTATGTCAACAAGAGCAGCCTGTGCTGTTCCCCGGTCTGTCTTCATCTCACAGCGCTTCTCCCTCTACCTCCTTCTCATTAACTTCACCTTCTCTCAGCTGACATAGATGAAACCACCCACTTCTTCCTCAAACACCAGGTAGATTTCTGCTGATCCACAATAAAACAACCCATACTTCCTCACTAGCCTTTCTTGGTGTGCTTAAATAAAAGATAAAACATCACACACACAGATTTTATGCAACTGTATATGCGCACACAGTGAGTATGGTTGTACTTGCCACGTTAGAAAAGCGTGTCATGCCCTTTTCTGCAGCTTTCACAAATTGCTTGTGTTTGTAGTCAGCAAAGTCCTTGAACAGGAATTGCCTATGTATTTACACACTGTACTCCAAAAACAGTAGCATGACAGGGGCCGCTCTATGTCCACAATACAGATATTAAGTGATAAGAGGGAACATCAAATGGAATTGACTGGAAATTACACACAACTACTGAGTCAAAATATCATTTTGGGTTTTGGTGTTTTGTTTTTTTCTTTTTTTAAATCAGAATAAAAAATTCCACGATGTTGAAGGCAAAAGAAAAAGTGTAAGTTGAGACATGTCCTGTGTGATATTCTGCTTCCCCTGAGCATACTGGTATAACTGGAAAGAGAAACTGTAAATAAACCTGCATGGGTAAATGAGAACTGGTCCAAACTGGCAAAGGAAACCTGAAACAAACAAGAACTTATCTCTTCAGGGATTTAAACACACTCATTAGGGACTCAAATAATAATAAACATAATAATACAGCATCTAGTTTCATCTGGCCCAGGGAGAAGACATAGCAGCATTATCAAAAAGTCTATTCTTGTTTATTTCTGACCTGGCAGAAACCAGGAATAACAGAAAACCTCAAGGGACAGACTGCTTTCATGGGATGCCCAGACTGATTCTAAGGCCAAAGAGGTTAAGCACTTAGGATAAACTTTGGATAAGCAGCACAACTTCTGTATGCTTACATGTCCTAACCAAAAATCCTGAACTTCAAGGTTTTATATTACTACCTCTGAGGGAAGGAAAAAAAAAAAGGGAAAAAGAAAAAGCAAAAGAGAGAGCAGAAAAAAATTAAAAGGCCAAACAACCCAGGGATCTAAATGCAAACTCATAAACCTACACAACTGATTTTGGTACCAGCAACTCCTGAAAATTATGAACTATGTACTACCAGCTACACAAAAGCACTTCAAGCTATAGTAACCAGTTTACAACATCACAGAGAGCCAGCAAAAGCAGGGCACTTTACAAATGCCCTCACAAAAGTCATGATTTCACTATGATGATAAAAGCTGTTTTCTCAGCAACAACAGATGAACAGAACTCTGAACATGCAGGAACACCCTCTTTAAAAATAAACCTCTGAGCCACCACCAGGTTGCCACAACAGTAACACATACATTACTGGAGTAGCAATCACAGAACAACACTTGGATTTAAAATGTATATTATGTTGGTAAGCTTGTTTCACTACTGATAAAAAATGAACACATCGGAAAATTAGGATTTCCCAAGCCTTCAGTTTTCATTATCAAAACTCACTGTTGAAACAATCATGTATATTCTTAGCATTGAAACTGTGTACCTAACTCTATGTGGAGGGGGGATGCAGTAAGAAAGAATGAAATCATTACTTTTATAAGGTTTTAGGTGTATTTTCACAGTGTAGCTACTAAAGCAATTGCTTTTAATGATGGATTTAAATCCACTAATTAATACGGTAAAGCAACTACTCCAGGTATTTTAGAAAATAGATTAATTCTCGACTATTATTTGCTCTCAAACAAACCTACTCAATTCTCTTTAACTTCAGATTTAAGCTCTGCATGCAATCTTCCTGTTTGGGTAAAGCTTGCCATTGCCTTGTGGACAACGTCCATAAGCAAAGCTCTCATACTATCCCAACGTATCCCCTCCAAAATCAGACCTGTACCTCTCTAAAGAGGTGTATAGGGATGTCCTGAAGCAAAAGGAGTCGAGTTGCAGAGGTGTCTGTGAAGACATGATCTGGACCATACAAAAGCAGCTATGGTTCATAAAAGCATTTCAGAACAAAAAAACCCAAACCACACAATAAAGAATGGGTAAATACATATAACTTGCAAGCAATTAGGGTGATGAAAGGAGACTGAAAGATCAAAAAAACTTCATTCTGTTCTATAAGAACAGTGTATTGTCAATCCCAATCCCATAAGAACATTGTAGGAAAGAAGAAATAATTATACTTAAACTGGACTTGATATAAATACTATGAAGTTGATTTTCAAGAGGATCAAATTTTCCTCAGAGTTCTGCAAACAGATCTCATGATTTTTCCTAAGGCTGAGTTTGCAAAACTTGTGAAAATGCTTACCACTTCAGGAAAAATGAGTTGTGTTTTTGTGGGTTAGTGTTTTGGTTTTGGAGGGGTTTGGAATTGAGAGTTTGGTTTTTCTATTTTGTTCAAGGATTTTTTGCTGAGGGCTTTTTTTATTTGGGTTTGGTTATTTTTTGGGTTTGCTTTTCTTTTGTTGTATTCTTATTTTTCAAATCAAACTGTGTATATAGTGTAAACTTATTGATAGATAGCTTGATAGATATCAATCAGCTAGATAGATACTAATCTCTTCTCACATCTGTTCCAGGAGTAATGGGAAAGAGAAAAATACTTATAATACAGAGCATAAATGAAGGCAGATTTTGATGTTGAATGTAATGGATATAATAAATATACGGTTTTAACAGCTCCCAAATACAGAAACACAAAGGAATGGAAAAGCTGCCTTTTAAAAGGAAACGCATACAGAAGAAAGAAGCAGACATTAAACCTTAAATTGCAAAGGTGTAATTTCAAAAAGGCAGTAAAATCTACCTCCTCCTCTATGTCAGTGACTAAGAAAGTTTAAACACTGAATGCTGACGTTCCATCCTCCCTTCCCTCTGCTGCAGTTTTGAAGCACTAACTCTGAACACCTTGACATTTACCTCTCTGCTTTTGGTTTAACAGTAACACAGGAGCACTCCTAAAAGGAGGAAAAAGTGTCTTTAAAAATCTCAAATGCATAATAATTCTTGCACTTATTCCTCTGCAGCTGAGCAAAGCCATTTACATAGTCCACTAAACACTGTTTAGTAAACACGACAAGAGTGCTTCTATCTTACTGCCCTTGTAAAACCAAGACAGGGGTTCTGTTTTTAGTGCACACTCTGGTTCAGCATTAATCCTGTTTTATGTTGTTCACACCTGCTGCTGACTAGCAGCCTGCTGATGGGTTGTGGTTTGTGCTGCTCCCAGACAATCCTCACCAGCTCCAACAAAAAAAAACTGATCACCAAAGTGGAAACAAAAACCCAACTGCTGTGCAAGAACTGTAAAAGTGAAGCAAGACCTGACATTCCTGCTTCCTTTTCCTTACTCCATTAAGCCCAACTGTTCAAAATTTAAAACTGGGGTTTAAGTGCACATGCTTGTATTTAGTCCTCATGCCTAGCTTTTCTAGGAGTTCTTCTCCAGATAGCAAATCTTAAGAGACAAATGTCATGGACACAACCTTTATAAATATACGCTGTGTAACTCACCTTTTCCTTTGTGCCTAATAAAATAATAGGCTTTACTCTAACAGAAGTACTGAACGCTGATAATGCATCCTTTTGTGAACCTTTACGGGAACGGGCTTTTGCAGATTAAAAAAACCCAACAAGTTCCTTCAACATGTTTTCACATGAAATTCAAGATATTACTGTTGTAGAAATCAGGTTTTGTTTCTTAATCACAACACTGATCTACACACTTAAGCATTAACAAAAAGGCCATAAAGTCACACATACGGCTTCATTTGTACAGAAAATTGAATGCTTTATCCAAGACAAAAATGTGATCTGTGATTAAAGAAATAGGTCTGAAATGATATGGTGTTCATAGCCAAGGAGAGTAAGAAACTCAAGGGAAGGAAACCAAATGAAAACAGAAGCCTTTTGTTTGGTGAACACATTGAAGCAAAATGTGCATTAAGATCAGGGACAGAAATCACGTGCATATTTACCAACTCAGAGACTCATACGCAGGCACTATTATCTAGAACAAAGTTTTGCACTAGAGAAGTCTCTAAAATGGAGGGCAGGACATAGTACTTTCACACCCACTTCCTGGTACTCTTTAAAAGACTAAAATAACAAACAAGCATCAGAATATCTGGAGACTGAACTCTATCTCCTTTATCCTGTTATGCCATCTTGGCCTATTTCTTTCTACAAAAAGAAAAATGCTTTCTGTCCAAGAGCCAAGTTCCTATATCTCTTAAACACTATATAAACCTTTCCATAAATAAAATGTTGGTTGGAGGCCAGTCAAGGCAATTCTCCACCTATTAAAATTTATTTTGCATCCATAGGCAAAGACACACTGAATGACCATCCTTTGTGATTTCTGAATTCTGCATAGGAACACCAAGGTGTTTCTGCATACATAAAAAAAGGTAATATGCATCAAGCAGACGTATGTATTCCATGTTACAGCTTCAGACCCCAAATTCACCACCAGAAACAAATCAAGAGAAATCAATCTTTATGCAAATTCAGCATTTCAACCCCTCTTGCAATTCAGACATAAAACCAAGTAAAAAAGGAGTCAGTCTCACTTTGTCTCACCATCTCCATCTGAAGGATTTCTACCTCCTCTTTAGACAACCCAAGGCTGAAGATACGGGCATAATGCCAACACTGCTTTTAAGCTCACACAGAAAATATTATGGGGTAATCTTAGAATTTCCTGGTCACACTCCCTTAGGCAACTCTATACTGGTGCAAATGTCACATCCTGGCAGTGAGTCCTTGGACACAGGCTGCATTTCCTCATTGATTTATTTTAAAATACTACCAAACCATTCTTTTTTTTTAAATCAATTACAGAGACTGATCCAAAACCTGCTAAAATGAATGGCATTCTTTCCATTTATTTTTGAATCAGTCCACTATCAGTAGAAGCTAAAGATTTCTTCAAACAGATGCAAGGAAGACCTTTGCAGCAGACTTTCCTTGGAAAATCTCTACTAACTTAGCTAACAATGGTACAAAAGCCCCCCCTTAACTGTGTCATCCATGGTATTCCTATAATAATCACTCTAATCAAACTAAAGTATTCTTACCTTTTTTGTTTTTTCCTGTGGAGGCTGCACTTGAAAGATTTCTTTTGCAGCATTACCTAATGCACAAGTATTACACCTTTTTTTAAATTATGGGGGAAAAAAGATGGGGGGGGG
>VYXC01007188.1:3045-13173 GCA_013397175.1 Platysteira castanea
CAGCGGGGCCAGGGCTTACAGGCCCCCCCCAAAGCTCTCCTCCTCCTCGGGCAGAGGGTCTGCGTCCCAGCACGTGATGTCGATCTCTGGAGGACAGGGAGAGGGGTCAGGATGGGTTTGGGATGCCCCAGAGAGGGACAGACTCCCCCTCCTCTCTGTCCTCACTCACCTGGGGGCTTGTTGTAGAAGACGGGCTGGGGGGCTTTGGCCGACAGCTCCTCGGGGGGGGGCACCTCCTCCTCCTGGGACTGGCTGAAGTAGCCCTCGCTGGCCTGGGGGTGGGGGCAGGTTGTCAGGACCCTCCCAGCCACCCATCACCCCCTGACCTCTCCCCACAGTGACGCTCACCTGCTCCCCACGACCCGGTGTCCCATCCTTGGGGGCCATCTCTCCATTGGTGATGGGAGGCGTCTCTCGGCCCGGGGTGTCTTCCTCGGGCGTGTGCTGGCAGCCCAGATCCTGGGACTGCGGGTCCCCCTCGCCTGCTGCCTCCTCCTCACCCTCATCCTCCTGCTCCACGTCGCAGAAGGTGGCGGGAGGCTCAGGCAGCTCGTCCAGGCTCAGCAGGGCCCCCTCCTCGGGCAGCACGGCCGGAGGGGTCTCGGGGACAGGGGCAGCAGGCAGGGGCCAGGCAGCTGGGGGAGTCACCCCGTCGCTCTGCCACAGGTCGATGAGGCTCTCAGGGTTGGGGGGTTCCCCAGCTTGGGGCTCGTCAGACACGGGTGGCAGGGAGGGCTCGGTGGGCTCCAGGGTCACCAGGTCCCCCAGGTCCCCCAGGGCATCACCCCCCGCTGTCCACACTGGCCTGGGGCTGGGCTCATCCCCAGGGGGCTCGACGGCCTTGTCCTCAGGCCCCGGGAAGGGCCAGTGCTGCTCGGGCGAGGCTGGCCCGGGCTCCTGCGCGCTGGGGCTGGGGGACTCTGCAAGGAGGGGACAGCAATCAGTGGGGACAGACACCCTCGTCCAGGGCCGGGGGTCACTCGGGGACAGGGATGCAGCTCGGGGCGATTTGGAGTCCTGTGGACTGGGCACAGCATGGGGGATGCTGCAGGGATGGATGGGGGTGGCTGGGCAGGGAGGGGATGGTGGCATGCACTGGGGAGTGGGGGGACATGGGGAGGGGCAAGGTGATCCCTTGGGGAGTGGCTGGGACGCAGAAAGGGCTGTGGAGGGAATGGGAGAGGTGCCCTGAGAAGGTGGAGAAGGTGCAGAAGGCTGCCCTGGGATGCACCAGAGGATGCCAAGGGGCCAGTGGGGATGCAGCAGGGACACACGGTGACAGCAGCAGAGCTGGCTGGGGTGCCCTGGGGACGCAGCGGGGCTGAGGGGATGCGCAGAGGGATACAGCAGCCCTGGAAAGGACGTACGGCAGGACGGCGCAGATGGGGCAGCATCGCACTGGGTGACCCAGCAGAGACAGCAGGGCTGCCCTGGGGGTTGCAGCAAGGATGGCCGGCATGTACAGAGCAGGGGGAATGCACTGGAGATGGGGGGATGCATAGCGTGGGGTGCAGCACAGACAGCAGGGATGCACTGGCATTAGAAAATGCACTGGAGGCGGTAGGGATGCAGCAATGCCGGCGGGGCTGCACTGGGGGACGCAGCAGAGACGGCGGGGATGCAGCGGCACGGAGCAGCAGGGACGGCGGGGATGTGCTGGGGGCGCAGCAGAGATCGCGGGGAGATGCCGAGGGAAGCAGGCGGGACAACATGGATGCACTGAGCCATGCAAGGGCAGCTGCGGGGGCTGCAGCAGAGCCCAGGGGGCTGCAGCGGGGACGCACCGTGGGGCACGGCAGAGACGGGGGGGATATGCCAAGGGATGAGGACGGGACAGCATGGATGCACTGAGCCATGCAAGCGCGGCTGGCGGGGCTGCGGCAGAGCCCAGGGGGCTGCAGTGGGGATGCACCCGGCAGCCCCGGGCAGGGGGAGGCAGCGCCAGCCCTGCGCCCACCTTTGGGCGTTGCCGGCGTCTGGTCAGCGGGCGCGCGGGTGCCCGGTTCGCCCAGCGGCGTGGCGGCCGGGCTGGACTCGCAGGGGCTGCAGCCCGCTGCCGAGGCCTTGCGGAAGGCGTCCGACTGGCTGCCTGCGGACAAGGGAGATGGGGTCGCGTGGCGGGGCTGCCCAAATTGGGGGGGGAACCAGCACCCCGGCACTGCTCCTGCCCCACACCAACCCAGCCGTGAGCTGCCAAGTGCGCATCGCTGCGTCCCTGCCGCCAGGTCGTCCCCTCCTGGGTGGTGGGGTGGAAGCTCCCGTGGGTGCAGCAACCACCGCGTCCCCCTCCATGTGTCCCCACCGCCCCCACGAGTCTCAGCCCCCACATCTGCTGGGTACGGGGACAGGCAGCCCCATACCTGCTGTGGTGCACACTGGCTCTGCCCACGCATCGCTCAGCTGTGCCCTGGCACAGCCTTTGTGGGCACAGCTCTGTGCCCTGTCACCTGTGCCTGTGGGGGCACAGCCCTACATGGCCCCTGGAACCACCTGGCTCCTTCTGCCCCATCGGCACAGCCCCACACATTCCTGGGCACAGCCTTTTCCATTCCACGCTGTCCCATGGGCACAGTCTTGCATGATCCACGGCACAGCTGTTCCATCCCCTTCTGCCCCATTAGCACAGCCCCACATGATCCTGGGCACACTGCCTGACACTGCCCCATGGGCACAGACCTGCATGGTCCACGGCAGAGATGTCCCTTTCCCTTCTGCCCCATCAGCACGTGATCCTGGGCATGGCTTTTCCACACTGCCCAACCCTGCCCCGTGGGCAGATCCAGGGTACAGCTGTCCTATGCACTGCTGCCCCATGGGCAGAACCTGCCCTGTGCCCACTCTACCCCATGGGCACAGTCTATTCCATCCCAGTGTGGGCCATCACCTCCCCAGGCACAGCTCCACCCTGTCCCCATCTGACCCATGGGCACAGCCTGCCCGATGTCCCCTCCCCAGGGGCACAGGGACCAGCATGGGGCCAGCCCCAGCAGTGGCATGGTCCCCGCCTGGGTGCCCGTCCCCCTCAGGGTGCCTGTCCCCCTCGGGGTGCCCGCGCTGCCTCCGCTGCCGGTCCGGTGTGCCGTGGGGCTGGGTGGGCTGAGGGGCAGCTGCCCGCGGCTCGACCCCGGAGCTGCGCGCCCGGGAGCTCCCAGCTACCTACATGGGAAGAAAGAGGAGAGATTTGGAGTGCGGTGGCAGGAGATATAGGGGAAGGGGGTCCGTGGGGGGGAGGAGGAGGAGGAGGAGGAAGAAGGCGGCCCACTGTCAGCTGTCTTTATGAAAGGACAGTGCAGACGACCTGTGAGAGAAAGACAGACAGACGGACGGACGGACGGAGAGAGAGAGAGAGCAAAGAGATGGGTCAGTCCCTGCTCAGCGCAGTCATGGCGGGGCTGGAGCACCAGGGCACCGGGATGGGAGCACAGCAGGGTGGAAGGCAGCATGGTGGGAGAATGGCAGGACAAGAGGATGGAAAGGCAGCAGGACAGAAGGATGTGAGGCAGCACTGCCTGGCCAGGTGGGGAGAGAGGCCAGGACATGGCCGTGGGGACCAACTATCTGCTCAGTCACAGCACAGCCCCACAGCGTGAGCCCATGGCACAACCCACGGCACGGCCACAACACACAGCCCACAGCACGACCCACGGCACACCCTCACAGCACGACCCACGGCACGACCCACGGCACACCCTCACAGTACATCCCCACAGCACGACCCACGGCACATCCTCACAGCACATCCCCACAGCGCTGCCCCGGGGCACAGCGGGGCACAGCACCACGGCACAGCCCATGGCACAACCCATGGCACGACCCGTGGCACACCACACAAGAACACGTCACAGGCTCAGCCCCCCAGCACAGCCCCATGGCACGGCCCCGTGGCTGGAGGCACCCACCAGGACAGACAGTCCTTCCCTAGATGCACAAAAAGAGTCCCAGCACTGGGCCCCAGACTGTGGGGCAGCCCAGCTTCTCCATGAGGCACTCCTTGCCAGCTGAGCGTCCCACATCTGCCCTGCTCTCTCCTGCCCCTTTTAGCTGTCACCATGGGATGCATTCCCAAGCCATCCCCGGACTTCCACTGTTGCCCACCCGCGCACACCGACCACGTTGCCAGCCTGGCTGCGGGCACAGTGCCATGACAGGTGAGTGGACGACACCCAGCAGGATGAGCCCCATTTTGCTGAAGACATCCCAATATCCAGCCCCTGAGAAGCTGCCCCAGCTGCAGGGGCCACGTGAGGTGCAGTGGCGGTGGCAGTGATGGTGGCAGTGATGGTGGCACAGCAGAGCAGGACATCCCCTGCCATCCTCGTACCCTTGGCACCCAGAACCGCAGCGCCAGTGATGGCAGAGGGGACACCCCCTCCCCACTTTGCATCCCCGGTCTTTCCATACCCCACTGCGACCCGTTGAGCTGTGACACTGCACTCACCTGTGCCCTGGTCTCTCGGTGCCCACCCCTGTGCCCACAGCCCCCCACAGCCCCTCACCTGTCCTGTGGCTGCCCGGTGACACAGCATCGCTGCTGCCCGATGCCACCCGCTCCTGCTGCTTGAAGAAGTCCCGGGGGTTGTCGGGCCGCTGAGCGATGATGGCAGCAGCCTCCTGTGGGGATGGTGAAGGCTGAGCCCCACCGCCCCTTCGGTGTGGGGCTGTGGGACCACCCTCCATGCATCCCACAGCTGCATTCCCATCTAGCTGTGGGCACTGCCGGATGGGGAGTGAGGACCAGCCCTGGGCATGGCCGTCACCACACTGACCTCCACCTCCGACTCCGATTTCCTGAACTGCTGCCTGTCGTCCTCCTCTTGCTGGTCCCCCTGGGAGGAGACACAGCATCACCTCCCAGCCCCAGGCACCCAGCTGGGGAAAGCCCTTCCCCGGGGGTAATGCCAGCGGCAGCCCCTGCTCCGATCCCAGCCTCAGTCCCGCTGTGGCACTTACAAAGATGGACTGCTCCTTCAGGCGCTGCCGGGCCTCCTCTGCCTCCATGCTCTGCTGCTTCCGCCTGCGATGGGGAAACGGGACAGGCGCTGGGCATCGGCTCCTGCCAGTCCCTGCCCCAACCCCACCCTGTGAGGGACACCCATGTGCCCACCCAGCCCCTCACACCACATGTGCAGCCACCCTGTACCCACATCCCACCCGACCCCGGCCGTGCCTGTGCTCCTCGATCTGCTCCTCGCGCTCCCGGTAGCGCCGCTCCCGCTCCTCCTGCTCCAGCCGCTCCTGCTCCATCCGCTCCTGCTCGAACCGCAGCCGGGCATCCAGGGCCTTTTTCCGCTCTTCCTCCTTACGCAATTCCTCCTCTTTCTGGTGGGGGAATGAATCAAGGGCTGCCCATCAGCTGGCCAGCGGCTCACCCCGCTCCCTGGGGACTACCGGCTGCCCCTCAGTGTCCCACCTTTGCCTGTTCCCAGAACTGCTCCCTGTTGAGCCGCTTCATCTCCACGGTGGCATCGGTTTTCTGGTAAGTGGTGCCCTGGGATGGAGGAGAGGCAGGGGGGGTGGAGGGGCTGGGATCAGCGAGGGGGGGTAACAGTAAGTGGCACACGGGGTGAGGGGCTGCAGCAGACAGGAGCCCCGGGCGGGAGGGACGCCCCAGTCCCACCACCATCACCACGGCTGCCGTGGGGACATTACCACGGGCTCGGCGTTCTCGTCCTCGCGCAGCCGCAGGCGGTGCAGCACCGGGCTGGAGACACGGGCCAGCCCGTTGGAGAGCCGCTGCCCGATGGCCCCTGGGTCAATGTCCTCCACGCTGCTGGCATTGACGATGACATCGACGCCCTGGGGGGTGCAAGCAGCCATCAGGGGTGAGGATCAGTGCCCTGGCAACATCTTCCCCCTCACTCCCCTCCTATGTCACCCACCTGGAAGAACTCGGCAATCTTGGCTACGTGGCTGGCACAGGCGCATTTGCGGGCGTCCGGCACGTCCTCACCCACCTGTGGCAGCCAGGGAGGGACTGAGCTGAGAGGGGCAGCAGGGTGACCCCCACCCCACTGGCCACAACAGGGCAGCAGGACTGTGGGGCACCCACACCCCCCTGGCCACTGCCAGCTCCCTCACACCCAGCCATACCCCCATGGGCACAGCACAGCCCCCCTCAGCACGGCCCCCACACTCACCCAGTTGACGAGGACATATTTGGGGAGCACGGCCTGGGGGTCCTTGACGCTGCAGAAGCCATACATCACCTTCTGAATCTCAAAGTGGCCGGAGAGCTCCAGTAAACCTCCACCTGGCACAGCACTGTCAGCCCATGTCCACCCAGCACCAGGAACGGGTGACAGGGAAAACACCGGCACAGCCAAGCTGGCAGAGGGGACAGAGCACCTTACCTCCCGACGCTGCCAGCTTCAGGTCATCAGAGCCATCCTCGTATGTGTAGAGGGCCCTGGGGAGACACCGTGGGTGAGCCAAAGCCAGCAGGAGTGCGGGGCAGCACCCCCCACCTCCCCATCCTGCTTACACTGAGGTCAGAGCGTGTCCTGGGGTCCAGCTTGGTGTCCCCAAACTAGCACACAGCCACCCCAACCCCTTGTCCATCAACAGCACCAAGGGCTGGGCTGCTGGGCAAGGCAGACAGGGTGTGGGGCAGGGCCTATTCCCCAGCCCTTGATGGCAGCTATGAGGAAGGGTCCCAAGCCTGGGGACAGAACAGTCACTTGGGCACAAGGACCCACCGACTGCTGTGCTGCAAGCCACCACAGTCTCACAGCGACTTTCTCTCCCATCCCTGTCCCCTCACAACCTTGCCAGATACTGACCAGGTTTGGGGACAACCCTGTGCCCCAGTAAGGACCCAGGTCCACTCACGTGCCTGGCTGCGTGAGCCACCAGCCCAGCAGGCACCAGGCTGGGGGAGGACGCCGGAGCACCAGCAGCAGCAAATCAATGAGCCGCCAGAGTGTGATGGGGCCGTCATGGAGACTGTTCCCTGGAAACCATTCCCAGCTGATGGGAAACCCCCTGTCGCTCCCACTGTGCCCTGGCCAGCCCCTCTGGGGGCTCCGCGGGGACCCCCACCAGCCAGCACCTCCCCAGAGGCACACAGCCAGCGATGGAGGGGGGACCACGCATGCCAAATTGGTCCAGGGCGGGTGGGCGAGGGGATGGATGTCGCTAGGCAACCAGCATCCTCCTTCACCATGGCAACCCCCCCCATCCCAGCTGGGATGCAGCTCGCCCCGATGACGAGGTGATTAGTGGAGGGGAGCGGGGGAGGCAGGCAGGCAGCGGGGACCTGCGGGGCCTGGCAGGCACCCAAACCTGCCTGCCACCGTCACGCGCTGCACCCGGAAAGCCGGGGCCGCCCGTGCTGGATCCCCCACATCCCTGCACCGCCGCGGGTGGGCGGCTCTGCCGATCAGCATTCGCCTGGTGGTGCCTGCACGGCGCTTCTCAGAGCCCCAAAATCCCCGCTGTGCCTGGCAAAGCCGTCCTCGCTCAAGGCTGCAGCTTCAATCCACAGCCTGGGGAACAGGAACTGAGGGTCCCTATGGGCAGAGCCACCCCCAAAACAGGGCCATGGCTGGAGCTACAAGGCAGGGGGAAGGCAAGCAGGTGCCTAAGAGGGAGAGGGCCTCCCTCTGCCTCCAGCACCCGCCGCCCCCCGAGCCCCTGGCAGGGAGCCGCAGATAATTGCACCAACAAGATTGACTTTAATCCTCACATCCCGATCCCGCTAATCGGCCGCCCCAGCCGGCGCCAGCTTCCAGGCCTGGAACAGCTGCAAAGTGCCGTCTGAGATGCCTGTGATGGGGAAGGGTGGCAAATGCAGCCCCTGATCTCCCAGGAATGGGGGAGGACGGCAGCAGTTTGGGGGAGCCCAGGGCTACGGGTTGGAAGCTGGCAGGGTGGGATGCAGCTGGCAGCAGGCAGGAGGAAAGAAGTAGGGCAGAGCCACAGCATCACTGCCTGGGGAGCCCTGTGGGTGCTGGGGGCACCCACTGCCTGCTCTTCTTCCCCAGAACCCTGCCGTGCTGGGTGGTATCTGAGCACAAGGCTGCTGCCTGCACCCAGAGGTGCTCCCAGGGCAGAAGGGGCTTGCTGTGAACACAGCTCAGCAGCACAGCCTGACTCCATGCCAGGATGGAGGTTTCCAGTCCAGGGGACAAGGGGGCCATGCTGGGGCCAGTAGCATCCCCAGGGGTGCCCCCAGGGACCCACAGCTCAACAGCATCACCACGACCCCCAGCAGTGGGACCGGCTGTGTCACAGCGGGTGCTGTCAGCATCATGCATTGCTTACCCCTCTTCCATGGGCTTTAATCCCTCCACCCAACCCATACAGCCCTTTCCCACCCCCGGGCTCCAGGTATGTGGGTCACCCGTGGGTGGAGGTGCCCCGTGCAGCCCGGGGGGGCTCCCTGCAGCCGGGGGCTTCACTGAGGATCCCTCATCACCTCACCAAAGAGACTTCAGCCCCTCTGCCCTCGCATGGCCCCGCTGCTGACCAGAGCAGGCAGAGCAGCATCCCTGGGTGCCAGAACGGGGCTCCTGCAGCAGCCCACCCGCCATGCCATGGCCAGGGAGGGGTCACATCGCCCCAGCCTCCCGCCCCAGCCCCGGCACATGTGTTTCCAATGTGGCTGGGAGCTCCAGGGAGTCGGCGTGCTCAGAAAGCAGCACCAAATTCCTTTCCGATCGAGTAATGGGCCCCAGCAGCCTTCGCGGGGCCGGGCAGGGGGAGGGGATGCTCGGACCCTCCAGGACAGGGCTGGAGCAGGGGGAATCCCAGACTAAACAGAGGGATCCCGGCCGGGCAAGAAGGTGGCATTCCCCGGTACCGGCCCAGGGGCAGGCTCTGGCACAGTGTCCTCCCAGGCAGCTCCCTGCCTCAGCCAGGCTGGGCTGTCCTCCCCGTGGGACTGTCCCCATCACCTTGCCCGATGCAGCCCCACCAACATCACCCCTCATCCCGCACGCCGGCAGCGGGCCCTGCAGAGGGGATGCTTCTCCCACAGGCACTGAGTGCCAGGCACCCCGGTGACAATGGGATGGAGCGGCTGGGGACGATGGAGCAAGCTCAGCCCCACGGATGGGGATGGCAGGGGATCGCTGCCTGGCCGGGATCCGCGTTGGAGGTGTGTGTGGGGGGGAGCCGCCACCGGCACTCGCCTTCCCGGGAACCGATTCTGCTGCTCTCAGCAGCTTTGGCAGGGACGGCTCCTTTGCAGCGGATGCCGGGAAGCGAGATGTACCCAGGGCTGACAGCTGCCGCCTGGCCGGCAACACACACGGCGCTTGCCCACAGCGCCCTTGGGCTGACAGCGGGACTGCGGGGCCCTCCGGAGACCCCCAGGGGCTGGCGGGGACCTGGACCTGCCCAGGCCCACACAGCTCCCTCCTGAGAGCAGGGACCTGGTTAGAGATCGGCGTCTGCTCGGCTGGGCGGGGGTGCAGCCCAGATGGGAGGTGGGAGCCCCCGGATGGGTGGTGGGTGTATCCCGGAGGGGTGGTGGGTGCCCCTGGCTGGATGGTGGGCGCACAGTATCCCCCTCCGCCCCCCACCAAAAGCATCATGCACAGCATGCACCCAGCACCCCACAATGTCCAGCGCCCCGGCTCTGCCCAGCGAGGTGCACCCCAGCGTGCCGGCAGCATTCCCACCCCGCACGCCACAGGCATCCTGGAGGGCAAGGAGGGGATCCCGGGGCAGATGGCCCCAGCCAGCCCCCCGGCACCCGGGTGGGGTGGGAGATGCGGGTGGGCTGGCAGTGGGTGATGCTCCCTGCAGCGGGCCTGCATCCAGCCGGCCCCGACAGCTGGTGCCCGGCACCGGGGTGCGGGCAGGGCGAGCAGCCAGGGTCCCACTGGAGAGAGCCACTCCCCTCCCCGACTCAGCAGCAATCCCAGCCCGGAGGGGCAATCCCGGGCCGACGCACCGCGACCCCCTAGGGATATCCAGGGATGTGGCAGCCCAGGAGCTTGGGGGAAGCCGAGGGTAGCGGGACCGGCGGGGGATGCTCGGTGCCCCCGCGGCCTCAGGCCTCGCTCCGCCGGGCAGCGGGACCGCCCGCTGCCGAGATACCGGTGGGGCCGGTCGGGAGCAGGACCGGTCGGGAGCGAGGCCGGGCTGGGGGCGCCCCGATCCCCTTCCCATCCCCCGTCCCCC